>CM047805.1:61152178-61375561 GCA_026214975.1 Gentiana macrophylla
CATGGATTGATATCCGTGAATCAAAGAAGAGGTTTACTGCAAGGAATGTGCAAAATGATATGTCATGATCAACAATGTTTCTACGATTGTAAATGCAGCGTACAAATTCTGTATCCATTGTACACAATCTTGATTGTTTTCCTTCGGTTCCAGAATCCTCAAAAGCAAGCACGCAATGAAAATAATAAAGAATAAATAAAGAAATAAACCGACTGCACATAACATTGCACACAAACCATGATGCATACTTGGCCTAGCTAATAGAAAAAAAATGATTCCCTATCTTGAAGAAATCCTTAATTCATCAGGATTTCAAAACAAGAAATGAAGCGGGAAAATTGTAAATGACAGAAAATGAAGAAGATGAACTTGAATTCATTAATTGTTTCAATTGAATGTTACAGCTGCGTTGTACCTTACATTTATAGTCTAACTACAACTTAACTAACTAAGTAGGCAGTTACAACTTGCTCAATTCTGTTATAACTACCTTCAACCATAAATGGTTGAAGGTGTTCGACCTTATTCCTGAACCAGAAACTATCCCTTATTCATTTCACCCCCCCAAGACGGACTAGGGGAGCTGTAGATATTAGGCGAGAAGCTGTTGTAGAGAATAGAATAGAAACAGAGGGGGCATCTAGAGGTTTAGTGAGAATATCATTTAGGCGGGTTGTGAGTGTTAACTGATAGAAGCTTCACTAGACCCGGATTGCACCTTTTCTCTAACAACATGACAGTCGATTTCTATATGTTTTGTCCACTCATCAAGATTGTGTGCTATGTGTATAGCACTTTGACTGTCACAATACATAGAGATTGGCTACTGAAAAGGTATTTTCAAGTCTCGGAGAATGTAGGTTATCCATTGTATTTCACACACCCCTAATGCCATTGCCTGTATTCTGCCTATGCTTTGAACTCCTGCTGACTGTAGGTTGCTTTTTAGACTTCCAAGAAACCAAAGCTGGTCCTAAGAACATACAGTAGCCTGTGATTGACTTTCTTGTTTCATGACAACCTCCCCAGTCAGAATCTGTGAAAGCAATGAGTGTAAGATCATTGGTGGAGGGGAAGAAAATCCCTTGAGCAGGAGCCAATTTAATGTATCTTAGTAATGTGTTAGCTGCTTGTAGATGATTAATAGTAGGAGCAGCTAGGAACTGACTTAACTGAGGTACAACAAAAGTTAAATCTGGTCTGGATGTGGTCAAATATAGGAGTTTGCCAATTAAGCTCTTGTACATTGTGTTGTCTGGAAGTAACTCTGAATCTCCATTTGTGAGATGAACTTTGCTTTGCATAGGTGTTTTGGAATGTTTACAACCAGAAAATCCATATTCCTCTAGAAGATTGAGGGCATATTTCCTTTGACAGATGGAAATGCCTGATTTTGATCTAGCTACTTCAAAACCTAGGAAGTATTTCAACTCACCAAGATCCTTAATCTGAAAAAGCTTGGGTAGATAGTCATTTAGCTCATTAATCAGGCTCATAGTTGTGCTAGCCAGGATTATGTCATCTACATAAACTAGAATGGCTATGAAACCAGTGTCTGTTTTCTTTGTAAATAGGCTATAATCATGTTTAGACTGAATATACCCTATCTGTTGTAATGATGTGGTAAGTTTGTGATTCCATTGCCTACTAGCTTGCTTCAATCCATATAATGACTTGCCTAACTTGCAGACTTTGCCATTCCGAGCTTGAAATCCTTGAGGTAGAGTCATGTAAACTTCTTCATCTAGGTCACCATGTAAAAAGGCATTATATACATCTAGTTGATGTAAATGAAGTCCTTTTTCTGCAGCTATAGATAACAAAATTCTGATAGTATTCATCTTGACAACTGGAGAGAATGTTTCTTCATGGTCTATTCCATGAGTTTGAGTGTAACCTTTAGCTACTAGCCGTGCCTTGTATCTTTCTATGGATCCATCTGCTTTGTGTTTAATCTTGTACACCCACTTGCAGCCTATAGGCTTCTTCCCTGATGGTAGGTCTACTACTTGCCAAGTATTAGTTTGAATTAAGGCATCAATCTCTTTCTGCATGGCTTCTTCCCATTCTGGGGATTTGACAGCTTGGTTGTATGTAGCAGGTTCTTTGATTGCATCTACATTCATGACAAATGGCCTGTGTTTATGAGAAATATTAGTATAGTCAACAGCAGAATCCAGAGGGTATGGTGTCACATGAGACACTTGATTACAAATATATTCTTTAAGAAAAGATGGTGTTCTTTTTTCTCTTGTAGATCTCCTATTATCATTGATGATGGGAACATCTGCAACACCAGAATGCAGATTACCATCAGTGTGCACATCATCAGTGGGTATGGATGTCTGACGTCTGTGAGTCTTGGAATGTTTCATTGGACTGTAAACCAGAAACATTATTAGAATCCTGAATGTTAGTACTAAGAAAAGAGCAATCAGTCATATATGGAATTGGAAAAGAATGATTCTGAGTTGATTGTTGTTTTTTCATAGTAATGGATGGAAATATATCCTCATGAAAGACAACATTTCTTGAAACAAATGTCCCTAGTATGGACATCTAACAATGTATAGCCTTTTTGATTTGGAGCATGGCCTAGATTGATGCATGTTCTTGCCCTAGCATCAAATTTTGTCCTACCATGAGGCAATGCAGTAGAAAAAACCAGACATCCAAAAACTTTTAGCTCAGAATAATTAGGCATTTTGCTGTGTAACAAAAAATAAGAAGACTGATTATTCAAAGCAGGAGTAGGTAGCATATTGATGAGATGAACAACATGAAGAACACAATATCCCCATATATTTATAGGTAATTGAGCTTGAAATTTTAAAGCCCTAGCAACATTGAGTATGTGTTGATGCTTTCTTTCTACAATGCCATTCTGTTGAGGTGTATCAACACAGCTGGTTTGATGTACAATTCCTTTTTATGTGTAAAACTCATCATGATTAAATTCATAACCATTATCATACCTTATTATTTTTATAGAATGACCAAACTGATTCAATACATAAAAGTAGAAGGCAGTAATAACAGATCTCACTTCACTTTTAGTTTGCAATAGAAATATCCAAGTATATCTAGTACAATCATCCACTACTGTTAAAAAATAGGACTGATTATGAACAGTAGGATGTCTATAAGGACCCCAGATATCCATGTGTACAAGATCAAAAGGAGCAGCAGTAGTAGATGTGCTTAATGGGAAAGAGAGCTTCTTCTGTTTTGCTAGTGGACAGACAAAACAGGTAGAATCTTTACACACAGTAATATCTGGACAAACAGTATGCAATAGGTCTAGTCTATTATGAATCAGAGCAAACTAAACAATATTTACGACAACATTCAAGGCCCATATTAAGGCTCACATCATATACACTTGACAAAGATATTGAAATTCTTATCTATTAGAAGAGTATGGCAACTATCGCTGGTACCAGACAAGATAATTAAGTACATGTGATAATAAGGTGTGACTCCATTTTTAGCTTTATTGTGGAAGTCCTTACTAATGGAGCTGAAAAAGTACAGCTTACCTTCTACATGTAAAAGATCAGAAGATAATGGATGCCCTGCTTGTGCCAAAGCAATGAACTGCAAAAAATAAATCACAAAGAGGTATGCAAATTCATTTAAAAAGCAAAAAACAAAAAGTTAACCCTAAGAAAGAATTAGAACCTGTAGTGCAACATATCCGGTAGCATATAGCATGCATTTACAAATCCCAAAAGTATAGTAGCCCATTAACATATCATAAACATATCACTTCACCATATATATTACAAGTTAGCACACCAAGACTTGTACACGTTTGAGGGTATTAACAACTGTTTAATTGGCTTGATTAATTACACAAATGGCTTCTTTTTACGAAGGAACTTCACTAATATATATTACTTAAAACATGATTTGAACGATTATGAATGTATTATTACCTTTGAATGTGTCAAGTAGAAATCCACAATGTGTAGACTCTCCTACAGCTATCATACATATGCCAAAAAGCAGCCATGCAACAACAAAGGTAAGTTCATTTCAGGTCTCGGGTAACCTGGTGCAAGGAATAATCATGCATATGCAGGGTTCAGATAAGAATCAAGTCATAGCAGCAAGGCATCGAAAATATTCAGGGCTTAATTGCATCGAAAAAGGAAAAAGAAAAAAAAAACAACTAATTCTCAAAGCATATTCAGGGCTTAAGTGCAAAACTAGCTCCATCAAACATTTGCAACCCAATTTGTTATCCAATAGCAACCAAAACAACATTTCTATTAAATGGATTCCATATGCTTTTGATTTTGCATATGAAAACTCCATAAACATACATAAACCATATGTTTTTTCTTATTAAAACTCCAAAAACAGAAGAGAACAATTGGTACAGGATATACAGACACAGATTTTGGAAAATACAGGATAATAGGAAATAAACATTCTACCTGTCTTTAAGGATCATTGCAACAATTGATGCCCCATGAATGGGTGGATTTGAATACATAGGGCTGATGACCAGCTTCAATCGGCTCTCAACCTTACTTGCCACATCAAATGCCTTGCAGACCTGTTGATGTTGAATGTGATTTGAGAAACGTAGATGACACAGCACGTATATGAACAAAATAAGGCACATAAACTTTAGAAGAAATTTCTTAAGTGCTGGAACAGCACAATATGCAATCATCCCAATAACCATTACATTATGCTTTCAATGACCTAACCTGATCGATAAAAGGTTTAGAATTACTTTTTGTTTTGGTTTTTTTGAGAAAAATAGTTTGGAATTACTAAGAATGAAAATAAACTCAGGTACAAAATTCAATACATATCAAACTACTATCAATGACAGCTTGCACATACGATAATGACCTAATTGTAAACCATGGAATTGAAACAAGAAATATATAAGATTTTCATTGTTTATCAGGAAAAGATGGCATAAGATATTAATAAAAAGGAAAAAGGGCCTACAATTTTCCAGTTTCTAGTTCAGTTGACAAAGATCCAAACATATCCCATGCCAGAGAAACCCACACAACGAATATAATAATTCTTCCTGAATCCAAGAGAGAAGGAATTTGATATTGAAGCAATCCAAAAGGTGAAAGCTATTGGAAAGTTGTTGTTTATACGGCAAAGATTGTACCTTTAGCTGGCGAATCTGACTAGGTAGAGAATTCACATTGCTTTCTGTTATTTCATTTATTACCGGATGATTTTCCAGAAGTTTAACCTGTTCTCCAAAGCTGGGGATGCAAAACAGAGGCACAACAAGTCATACTAAGCTTCAGGATAAATTCAAGACAGGGACGTATACACGTTGACAAACTTAATCATATAAGCATAATCCGGTAACTAAACAAGACTGCCAGAACTTTAACTGAACAAAGACTTGGACTAAGACATGAACTCGGACTGAAGCAAAACAGGAAGTAAAATCGATTCAAATGAAGCAATGGAGTACCTCATGTGAGCTTAGATGGAACAAAAATGACAAAAAAAATGATTCTGTATGTTGTGTAACATGCACAAGATGTACCAGAACAAATAGATCAATAAAACAAAGTAGGACTACCACATCAAGGTGATGTAAGCATAAGTACGTATGAATAGATCAAAAGTCAAGATTTAGCATTACCACATATATTTTAACCCCACTTTTATCGGTCAACTTCATATGAAAAACCAACCTGGAACTTAGAATCACTTGAATGCATGCATGAATTTCGTATAGGCGGTAATCGTCTTTTTCTTGACACAACCGAGCCTCGTCTTCAGCATTTATAAAGTCAATTTCGTCCATGCCTGTCAAGAAGTCCATATTATAGAAGATCATGGACCTACAGTGACTATATCCTCATTTTCACAGCAATATATCCACATTTCAGTCATAAAAGATATATCATCACATACACCAAACCTTAACAAGTTCATCAGGGGATTATCACAACCCAAAAAAATGAAACAAGTTCTGTCAAAGCCACCATCTAAATGACATAGCATGATGGACCGACTTAGTTTCCTGGATTAGAAAATTTACACAATCAATTGCATTTACAGTTATTACTACATGTCCGAGCTGCACAAGAGACATCAAAACTAAGGTCCTAAGGAAAAGCATTAAAGTTATATCAGAATATTTTCAAAGCAATTGTCCAGGCAAACAAATTTCTAACTCAGATGCACAGATTGTCAGCCTACTAAACCAGGACTGAACCGGAGTTAAACCATAAACGTATTGAAAACATGCTGACAAGAGATTAGAAAGGCAGCTATCATGCTAATTTATTCATCAATAGACGAAATACATGGATTAATTTCACAATGTTTCCAATATTGAATTCACTAGCAATTAGGCATATTTCCTTATCTATATATATATTTTTTTAAAATAGAAAATTTCCTTCGTATTACCTAGAAATCACAGCTTTGTTGGAAATTTTGCCGTACGATTTGATTTTTATAGCAGGTGAAATTGATTCCTCTGAAATTTGATTCACTCTTCTGTCATGGCGGAATTCAAAAGACATCATCCCAGTGGATTGGTTATGAACCCTAGCCGGCCTCATCAAGTACCTAAGCGAAAGATGCAGCCTCGTCGGAGGTCGTAGCAAAGTCCTCATGCGATTACTTATTTCTTCTCCATCCAAAGTTTCATCTCAGCGCCTCTACATTCAACAATCTCCTCATCATCTTCGCCTCTGAACACGAAATCTTATTCATCCTCATTTCCTCTTCGCACACCTTAACACCATGAATGTATGAATCTACCGAATGTCTGTAGCGCTTAGTGAGAAGAAATTGATTCATGAGATGAAATCGATCGGGATTTCAATGAGAATTGAGCGGAATTTTGAGCGAGAGAAGAATTGGGGCAGAAGATAGAGCGACAGGAGGACTAGGGCGAGAAGATGAGGACCAGAGCGAAATTTTGAAGTTCTGTGCTTAGTTAAAAAGTGTAATCTGATTAAAAAAAAGTGTAATCGAGCTGAGTTGAGTCTTTCTATTGCTCGACTCGATTAGAGCTTGATCGAACTATAAAAAATCAGTTTTAAACATAACTCGTTAAGTAATCAATATTTTTTTATTCGACTCATAAGCTCGATAATATTTCTAGAGTTCATCTAACTTTTATAAAATACGATAAGATCAAGATTAATTCGTCAAATACTCGACTCATCTAATAATTCATGATTTAGATAAATAATTATTGATAGTTTTATACCAATAAAAAACAAAAAATTATCCACTCAAAAAAAAACCAATAAATTATATATTATTCATGTAATTAATATGTATTAAAATGTCAAGCTTTGTATTATTTTATATTAATTTTAATTTATTTGTCACTCAAGCCTCATCCCAAAAAAAATATCATGTCAGACCAAATATTTTATGAAATCCACTAAACCACTTGTGACAACAACTTCTTTTAGTCAGTAATTAATACAAGTTTGTGACAAATAAATATTTTGTCACTAGATGCAATCCTTTTGTGACAAATCTTCTCCTTCTCACCAATGATTTGTCATAAATAAATCTTTTTTTTTAGTGTGATGTATAACATCCATCACGTTTATTCTTAGGATCTCTTGGTTGATGAAGGTTCGTCGAAGTCAAAGTCATGGATTATGGATTGAACGATGCGCCTTTGGATCGGAAGCGAATAAGCCATCTGATCAATCAGATATTGATTTCCTAGCAGGTAGATTTTCTATATTCAACATGTATCGATTGGTGACATTATTTGGTGATATATGTTGTGGAGCTGATACACATTTTTTTCCTTCTTTTTTGTGTGTAAATAGCCAAATTTTAGCCGATTTGGTGATATTGGATTTTCTAGCAGGTGAATTTTCTAAATTTTACAAATTTCAATATTGATTGCTAGCATTTTTTTGTGATATATTTTGTGGAGGTGATACACAACCTTTTTTTTTTGAAAAAAAAAACAAATTTTAATCCATTTTCCTTTTGTCAGTAGTTGAATTGATGCTTAACATCCATCATGTTTCTTCTTAGGACCTCAGGGGTGATGGATGTTAGTCGAAGTCAGATCCGGGATTATGAATTGAACTATGTCCACTTTGGAACGGAAGCAAATAAGCCATGTGATAAATCAGTTGGATTTTATATAAATATCAGCATGTTTTTTGTCATATAAGTTGTGTGTGTTTTTTGTTTTTTATGGCCGATTTGATTGAAAGTAAATGACATGCATTGTAGGTAGAATATCACACCAATAAATGATTTAAGAGTGATTTTATGGTGCTGAATTTTGTAGGAAGGTTATGCCAAGTGGCATCTTTAGAGCCATTCATTTTAACTCTCTTTCATAATACACTTTTGGCGTGTGTGAGAGGTTAGAAATGAAAGGTGGTAAAAGTATCTTGCTTAACCTTTATATATCTAACATTCTTGTACCATAAAATTTCTTGATATCAAGGATTTATCTACGTAGTTTTATGATATATTTAGTTATAATATTATTTTAGTATAGTGTATATAAATGTGGTGTTGTGATATGAAGTTGTGCTAAAATGAATTAATCAATGATACATATCTATATCTATATATAGAGAGGATTTGTGAATCGTAGGAAATCAAGAGGAATTTTTAGCATTGTTTATAGATTGTTCTGTAAGATTCTGGAGTTTTTTTTTTTTTTTTTTTTTTTTTTTTTTGCATTGAAGTTAAATATTTTATTTTGTTAACTGGTTAGTTATTTTGGATTTTTAGCGGTACAGTTTACCGGGGGTTCGGTTAGTGCCTCAAGATGGGAGGAGACGCTTACATTGTTATGTTATGACACAACGAGAACGATGATGATAGATATCTAAAGGAAACTAAAAAAAATCATGTGCATTGTCTTCGGATAAATTTCTAGGAGCGAGTGATTGTTTTGTTTTTTTTATTTAAGGGGTTGTTTTGTGTTTTTTAATAGTGATAGTTTCAAAAAACAATTATCATAATATTATTGTGGTGGAGACCTATTAATTCTCATGAGTTCAAAACCCCTGCGATGCACGGTGTACAGGGGTGGATCTACCTTATACATATGGGGTCCACAAACCCCGTTAAAAATAAAAATACTTTACATTTTACCTATAGAAAAATATTTCAGACCCCGTGAAAAAAATTATTTACTGTGTTAAATATTTACGGACCCCGCCAAAAAAAGTTCTGGGTCCGCCACTGACGGTGTAGTGTAAAATTTAAAAAATGATTATAAACAATGCAAACATAGTACAACTGTATGAATGTCACAATTTTCCTCTAGAATTCACGAGTTATCAAATTACAATAGCAAGAGAGACCACAACTTTTAGTTTTATCGTTGTATTTACATCAGAAATGTGGCGATTTAAATTGGTTGTGTTATAATTTTATTACATTTTCATGTTTCAATTTTCCGTGAAGTCAAAACAACCCGTGCATTATACACGGGTTTCCGACTTGTAATAAAGAAAGTTCATGTTTCAATGAAATTTTTTTCGTTTCTGAAAAAAAAAAAAAAAAAAACTAAAAAACAAAAAAACCTCCTTTTGATGAAAAAGTAATCAATATTTTTTTCCAAAAGGAAATTAATCGACTTTGAGTAGAATGAAAAATTTATTAATGTAAATTATATGAAACAATAAAATAACAAAGAAAGAAATGTAATCTCTCTTTTTTTTTTTTTTTTTTTTTTTGAAAAACAATTGTTATGAATCTCTTTCTCGTATTTCTTTTCCTTCTCTGATTGAACAACATATTTTTTTAATTTTTTTTTTTTGAAGGAAAAAACTTCTTTATTAGACTTTATCCATCATATAAGCTGAGATTACATGCATAGGAGGAGATAATCCCCAAGTTTTGTTTCCTACCAAAGTTAGACCTTCCTTAGCTAAAAGGTGAGCTGGGATATTACCCGACCTTTTTTTACAAAAGAGAATTCAAAATATGAAAAACACAAAATCATATTGCGACAGTCTTCGATGATGCTTCCCACATGTGATAAATCTAGAGCATCTGAGTTGAACTTTTGAATGGTAGTAAGAGAATCTCCCTCGAAAATAACATCAAAAAATCCCCCAAGTAATAGCTAGGAAAATCGCATGATAAATCGCTAGTGCTTCTCCCGTGTTCACGCTATAACCCCTTCCAACTTCCTTGAAAAAGCATTGAGAATATCTCCACGTGAATCTCTAAGGATCCTCTCAAATGCGACCGTTGTACCATTTGAAAGAAGCATCAACATTAAATTTAACAAGTTGCGAAGAGGGGTTGCCATGTTATACGTCAGCAGTTGAGGTTCTGTTGAAGCGAAGGTGTCATTATAGCCAATAGGTAGTCACTTGCTTCGCTATGAGCACGAAGGATAAGGGACGAAACGAAACATCCTTTTGTCAAAGGCCCATGAACATCTTGCTTTCCATATGATCCATAAAAGAGTAATGATGAATGTTATCTCATTTTCATCTTCTTTTGTGAGTAAGACATCAATGAAATCAGCGAAAGAGGATACTTTTAGCTGCTGCCAAAACTTACCATTTGGGACCTTCGCCCACACTGCCTTTGGTATCTCGCATTCAAAAGACAAAGGATACAGCCGTTCTGGGAGCTCATTGCAAATTTTGCAGAGCCCGTTTCCTAACCCGCGACTCTTAAGTCCCACTTCTGTTGGGAGAGCATTATGTATAACCTTCCATACAAAGTGGGTGATCCGAGGTTTTAATTTCAAGCGCCAAGTCCTGGTCCAAAATTTATTTTGCACTGAAGAGGATGGCATGTCTCTATTCTCTTCACTAGTCTGAAGATGACGGTATAAGTGGTGTCCGGACCGAACCGTGTATATACCATTCTTTGTGTAGTGCCAAATGAGTTTATCCTCCTTGTTTTGAGGCGATAGGGGAGTGGCTAGTATTAAATTAGCTTCATACACATTAAAACATTCTTTCACCACGTCTTTCTTCCATAATCGAGTGGATGAATATATGAGATTGCTAACCTTCCAGTCAGCAGCTTCATCGGTCAAGTGGTGGGCTTGAAAGGAAGGAGAGCAAGGCAACCAAGGGTCTCCCACTACGTTTATGGCATCTCCTTTTCCGACCCTCCAACGCAACCCATGAATTAAAAGTTCTCTACCACTTATAATGCTTCTCCAGATTGTTGAGGGAAATGTAGTAAGCGAAGCAGACATAAAAGGTTTTGATGGAAAATATTTTGCTTTAAGTACTTTGGAGGATGTAGCTTGGGTCTGTAGGATTATCCATTCTTGTTTTGCTAAAAGCACTTTGTTGAAACTCTCTAAATCACGAAAGCCCATACCCCCTTCATCTTTTCTCTTACAACAAACCGACCAGGATTTCCAATGAATTTTTTTAGCTCCATCCGATTCACCCTAGAAAAATCCTCTTATCATCTTCTCAATCTCACCAATCAGAGTTTTAGGAAGTTGGAAGCATTTCATTATGTACTGGGGAAGAGCTTGGACAACTGCTTTAATTAGAATCTCCTTTCCCGCTAAAGATAGGAATTTCTCTTTCGAACCCGACAATTTCTTCGCAACTCTATCTTTTATATATCCAAAAATTTCTTTTTTAGATCTTCCCACGATAAATGCGAGTCCCAAATATTTCCCATCCTCTTTACCAAAAGGCATACCAAGCAAACTGGAAAATTCCAATATATCTTCTGTAGTAATGTCCTTGCTAAAAAATAAGGATGATTTCTGAAGGTTTACCTTTTGGCCCGATAGCTTTTCATACTCTTCAATAATTCGAGTGATTTCATGGCATGAGTGGTGGGTAGCCTCAACAAACAACATGCTATCGTCTGCAAAAAGGAGGTGATTTAGCTCGAAAGTCCCTCTATTGAAGCTTAAGCCATTTAATAAGTGTTGATGATGTGCCTGTCTTAACATAGCAGAGAATCCCTCTGCACACAAAATGAATAGTAGGGGTGAAAGAGGATCACCTTGTCGAATTCCCCGAGTTGGCTTAATTACACTAGAAGGGTGACCATTTATGAGAACTTGATAAGACACAGACTTAATACACTTCATTATGACCTCAATGATAAAATCTGGGAATTTCATGGCTCACATGACTTGCTCCAAATAATTCCATTCCACCCGGTCAAAAGCCTTCATCATATCCAACTTGAGCCATATGTGAATTACATCCTGGTAACCCTTTTTCATTGAGTGAAAAGCTTCAAAGGCTGCTATAATATTATCGATGTGAATGAGTCTTCCTTGAATAAAAGCGGACTAGGAGCGGGATATTATAGTGTCCATCACTTTCTTAATGCGATTAACCACCGTGACGAGAGAAGTTTGTAAATAAATTCTTCAAGCTTATTGGGCGATGTTCACCATGGTTAATGCATTCTTCTTCTTTGGAACAAGCACAATATATGTTCTGTTGAGAGAGTTAAAGTCTTTACCATTGTTAAGGCACGATAGAATTACCTCGCTAACTTGCTGACCAATTGATTTCCAGTATTTTTGCAAAAATGCCATATGCATTCCATCTGGCCTTGGTGACTTCTTGCCCGGCAACTGAGCTAATGCTTTTTTAATCTCAAATGCTGTGAAAGGCACAGATAGATTAGCTATTGCATCCTCCTCAAGTTGATGAAAATCAAGGGATTCCATTGAAGGAATTTGGTTGCCATTTGTGCGATAGATATCAACAAAATAATCGGCCGCTAAATTCTTGAGCTTTTTTAAATCCGAAGTCACATTTCCATTGTTGTCCATAAGCTCAGTTATAGTGTTTCTCGATGGCGTCTCGAATTCGCTCTATGGTGGAAAAATGCAGTATTTCGGTCCATGGAGGCAAGCCAATGTGATTTACCTCTGGTTCTCCAAAATTCTTCTTCCATACTCAAAGTTTTCTCCAATTCGACCCGAACTTCTTTTTCCTTTTGTGCATCATAAATTGAACTATTGATTATTTGATCCAACTCTTTACGCAATTTCTCTATTTTTTTGGACAGGGACCCAAATTTGTGACTTGCCCAGCATCTTGATCCAACTCTTTACGCAATTTCTCTATTTTTTTGGACAGGGACCCAAATTTGTGACTTGCCCAGCATCTCAACTCTTCTCTGGTGTGCACAATTGTGTTGGTAAGATCATCACTGTTGGACCTAAAGCTTGATTCCTAGCTTGACAGAAAAATTTCATCTCACTCCTCGTCACTTAGCCAAAATGGATAAAATCTAGGGAGATTTTTCCATTTTTGCTTCTCATTTGAAAAACCTTCATCTGTGATCAGAATGGGGAGGTGATCCGAATGGCTTCTTTGTAAGGTGTCTGAGTTGTGCATTCATAAAAGCGACTTCCATTCTATGTTGGAGATTCCCCTATCAAGCCTCTCCCGGATTGATGCTCCATCTGCCTTGCTCCTCCACGTGAAGGGGACACCATGGTAGCCTAAGTCGTAGAGATCACAATCCCTTAAAACCGATCGAAACTCGTTCATCTGCGAAAATGGTCTGTCCCTTCCCCCCTCTTTTTCGTGTAAGAGCATAATCTCATTAAAATCGCCTCCAAAGAGCCATGGGAGGTCATGTGTATCTTTAAGACGCCGTAGAAGGTCCCATGAATGCCATCGTTGTGATGTTTCCGGATTTCCATAGAATCCTGTCAGTCTCCAGGGTTGAAAATGCTTGATCCACCCTTACATCAATGTGTCCAGGGGAGAAATTATGAAGGCTAATCGTTACATCTGAATCCCATAAGATCGCCAGGCCCCCGCTCCTACCTTTCGATGGAGCAAATGAAAGCAGGATGGGTACTCTCAAGTAGATCTGAATCCACTCCATTTTCGGCTTATCTCGATTTCGTTTACGAGAGGAAAATAATATGGGTCGGTCTTTGGGTGACTAATGCTTTTAGGGCTTTTTCTTGAAGCTTTTCCAAGGCCTCGGCAATTCCACATGAGAATTTTCATGGTCGGCAAATGAGCGATTGCGAGAGGAAGGATTTGGCCGGAAAGGGTGGTGGTCCTCCTCGTGAGACGTCGAAGAAAGGTGGAGGGAGGCGCGCTAAATTTGCGGGAAAACCCTACGAGGGGAGAAACCGTAGAAGCGGGGAGGTGAATTGTTAAAATAAATGAAATTAAAAGCGCAACAACATATTTTATGTACGGTCGCATTAATTTTTTTTAATTAATTTTGACACGTATGCTTTTGCTTTTGTTATTATCAAAATCTAATTAACATAATCCATGCATATTTTATGTAGCGGTCGCATTATTATTTTAATTATTTTTTGTCACGTGTCTCGCTTTACGATGATACGAGATTCATTCCTCCACGTGGAATTATCTGATTGGTCCAGCTGACATGTGGAAAAGTTTGTGTTAGTTATCCACATCGGATCGATACGAGACGTACCAGTGAAGGCCGCGGCTCAGGGGAGATTCTACAAGTGTCCGAACTCGAACACTGACGTCGGTGTCCATCGAGCCGATACCGCATACTTTAGCCTAGGCTCCTGGGCCCACATCCAACAGGTTACTTGGGTAAGGAGGCAAGGCCCATTAAAGGGTATTTATGTCAATAAACCTAACCGCCCTAAACTTAGGGCAGAAGGAGGGCGTGTGCCTATAAATACATCTTTCCAGGAACTACGTAAGGCTTGATTCCTGGACATTACACAAGATACGTAGGCAATCCAAGATACATTCTTGGACTCAGCCATAAAACACCCAAAAACACTACCTTTCCAACAAGAAATAGCCATTCGATCCCTTTACAGCTCACCCTTAGATTACACGTGGCCCTGATTTATCGGTGGTGCATCATTTAGCATCATCAGTTTCCTTTTGTTATTATCAAAATGGACATAATGGCAAACAAGACATTGGACCAGGGCTCAGTGTTGTGGGTTTTAACCCAGAAGTTTCAGATTCGAGTCTTGTGAGCCTAAAAAGTGTGTATGTATTGGAATTAAGACACAAGTTCAAGTTCATCCAAGTGAAGTGTGTACACTGTACACAATGTAAAAGTTAGTTAGGAGTCTGTTAGAGGTTGTTAGGCAGTTACCAACGATTATCAACTAGGAGCTTCTATATAAGGCTCGTTAGAAGTAGGATTAACTTAAGCTTTCAGTTAGTAAAAATTAGAATGTAATGTTCATCTCATTATCTTGTTCTTTCACCCAATTCTTCAATCAATAAGGTTATTTTCTCATTTCTTTTCAATCTTCATAAAATCTTCATGGTATCGAGAGGATTTTCACGCTTATTCGCCCGTGATCTTGCGTTAGTCTTCCAAGTTTTGCAGTCAGTTCATTTGTTTGATGTTCTTAGTGCGATTTTGCTTTGTTTGCTTGTTCTTGCTTCAACTAGTCTTTTCCATGGATTAACGACTCAAAACCATGGCATTTTTCCAGTAATCCTCTGTATTTACATCCTAATGAAAATACAACTTTAGTAATATTGGTACAACCTTTGTTGAATAACAAGAATTACCATCCATGGAGTCATTCCATGAAGATGGCCTTGATAACCAAGAATAAGCTTGGTTTCATAGATGGGACGATTAATGCTCCTGCTGTAGATTCCCCATAATTTCAAGTTTGGTTACAGTGTAATACATTTGTGAAGACATGGATTCTGAATTCGGTAATGCCTTCGATTGCACAAAGTGTAATTTACAAAGAAACTGCTAGACAGATTTGGATGGATTTATAGTCTAGATTTTCAAGATTGGATGTATTTCGTTTGGGGGATTTGATAGAACAGGTTAATGCCCTTAAACAAGGAGATTCTGATGTTACTAGTTACTTTACAAGACTCAAAACGTTATGGGATGAACTAGCCATCATGAAGCCAGACCCCGTGTGTTCTTGTAATCCTAGGTGTCATTGTGATGTTATCAAGATTTTCACTGGTTATGCTGAAACAGAAAGAGTTGTTAAGTTACTGAGAGGACTGAATTCTGAGTGTGCTCATGTGCTAACACAAGCACAATTAATGGTTCCTGTCCCAGACTTGGACACAGTTTTTGCCATGGCCTTGAAATTGGAAGATCGGAAAGAATCTGACAGCAGATTTCCAGATGCTACTGCTTTATATAACAGGGCTTTTAATCCTAATGCAAATTCTGGTTTGCAAGTGAATACATATAATTCTGGCTATCAACAAAATTCAGGCAGAATGTGAACTAATGGAGGATCCAATTTCAAGAAAAGTGGTGGTGTTGCAAATGGTAAAAAGATTCAATGTACGTTTGGTGGTTACACAGGGCACACTGCAGACAAATGCTACAAGAAACATGGATTCCCACCTGGTTGGAAACCTAAGAGTAGAGTGAACAGAGTCTGTACCAGAAGAACAGATCATGAGTTCTAGTAATCCCCTGTCTAACCCACAGGATTCAGAAGGATATACTTTGAGTAAAGACCAGTTTTAGCAGTTGATGAGGTTGCTGGATGTTCAAAAAGCAAGTTCTTATGAGCATGTAGGTAATCAAACCACTGTTTTGACAACTAGTTTTACTCCAACTGCTGACACATCAGGTCTATCTAAATCCTTTAATACTTTAACTTGGATTATAGATAGTGGTGCTACAGACCATATAGTCAGTAGCATTAATAATCTACAATCTCTAAGGCATGTTCATGATATGTATGTTGGGTTGCCAAATGGTGCCAATATGAAAGTCACACACATAGGCACAGTGTATGTAAATGACCACTTGATACTTACAGATGTACTTTATATACCAGACTGTAGTTTCAATCTGATATCTTTGGCTAAACTAACTGCTAACCCTGATTTGAGTGTTGTTTTTTATCTTGATGTTTGCCAAATTCAGGACAAGAAGCTTGGGAATCAGATTGGATCAGCTAAAAAGTGTTAAGGCCTTTATGTTTTGCATAGTTCCCAACAGAATGTCAAACAACATGTAGTTGCTGACAATGTTTTTCTAGATGATCATTCTTGTATCACAGATGAACAAGTCTGGCATTACAGACTTGGTCATCTTTCAAATAAAAGACTTTTTGATTTACTTCACATTGATGCTTCTTGTACTTATCGGAAACCTTGTCACATTTGTCAATTAGCAAAACAAAAGAGAAATTCTTTTCCTTTGAGTACATCTTCTGTGAATGGTGTTTTTTGATCTAATGCACTTTGATATATGGGGCCCCTATAAACAAAGAACTGTACATGGCCAGGTCTACTTTCTCACTATAGTGGATGACTAGTCAAGGTTTACTTGGATACATTTATTAAAGGCAAAATCAGAAGTAAGACAGTTAGTACAGTCTTTTATTCAGTATGCTTTAGTTCAGTTTAATAGGCATGTTAAGGTAGTAAGGTCGGATAATGGTGCAGAATTTGACATGCCTGACTACTATGCAGAAAAAAGTGTCATACACAAGACATCATGTGTGGATACACCACAACAAAATGGCATAGTCGAGAGAAAACATCAACACATTTTGAATGTTGCACGAGCCTTGAAATTTCAGTTTAACTTACACCTCACTTATTGGGGCTATTGTGTTGCACATGCAGTTTTTTTTGATAAACTTGACTCCCTCACCTATGATTAATCTTCAGACACCTTATTATCTGCTATATAACAAGCAATTTGACTAAACTGAACTCAAGGTTTTTGGTTCTCTTGTGTATGCTTGCACACAATCTAACAATAGGACGAAATTTGATCCTAGGACTAGACAGTGCATATATCTTGGAGTGCCTAAGTTTACAAAATGTCACACTTTGCTTGACAGACATACTAGAGACATTTTTGTGTCTAGGGATGTACAATTCTATGAGAAAATATTTCCTCATACAAATACCACAGATATGAAACAGGTACCTGTGCCATTGCCTGTACCATATGAAATCTTAACTGATGAGGATATTCAACATCATACAACAACTAGAGCTGGAGCTCAGAATTCTGCACACACTGAAGATCCTCATATTCAACCAGTCCAAAATGAAGCAAGAAGATCCAGCAGACAGAGGCATGCTCCTACATATCTTAAAGAATATGTAGTACCTACAAAGAAGTCACCACATTCTATCAACAATGTGCTGGCCTATGATAAACTGGTGAACAACTATCAGAAATTTGTCTGTGCAGTGGATAGTATTTCAGAACCAAAGACTTACAACCAGGCAATAAGGCAAGTGTGTTGGAGGGAGGCTATGCAAAATGAGCTAGATGCATTACAAGCAACAAAGACTTGAGAAGTTGTAACTCTACCACCTGGAAAATCTACAATAGGGTGTTAGTGGGTGTACAAAGTCAAATATCATGCTGATGGATCTATAGAGAGGTACAAGGCTAGGCTAGTAGCCAAAGGGTACACTCAGACCTATGGAATTGATTATCAAGAGACATTCTCACCAGTTGCAAAGGTCACCACAATAAGGGCTCTATTAGCACTTACAGCTTCTAAGGGTTGGCACATACACCAAATGGATTCAACAATGCCTTTTTACATGGTGAACTAGATGAAGAAGTCTATATGGAACTGCCCTTAGGATTCCAGGCCAACAAGCCTAATCAAGTTTGCAAGCTCACAAAGTCACTCTATGGACTCAAACAAGCAAGTAGACAGTGGCATTCAAAACTGATAGAGGCACTTAAAGAAATGGGATTCATACAGTCACAACATGACCATACTTTATTCACAAAAGGCACAGATACAGATTTCATAGCCCTACTTGTTTATGTAGATGTATAATAGCCACCAGCTCATCTATGGCACCAATTGATGAAGTCAAGCAAGTCCTTCGTAACAAGTTCAAAATCAAAGACATTGGAGATATGAGGTATTTCCAAGGAGTTGAAGTGGCCAGATCATCTAAAGGAATCTATATCAACCAGAGAAAGTATACACTGAACCTGCTAGAAGAATATGGTTTTCTGGATGCTAAACCTGTAAGCACACCATTGCATTCCAAACAGAAACTCACAGCTGGAGATTCTGAGTTATTAACAGACAACACCATATACAGAACAATTGTTGGAAAACTGATTTACTTATCATTTACAAGACCTGACATAGCATATGATGTCCAGCAGCTGAGCCAATACTTATCTCATCCCACAATAAACCATATGCGGGCTGCACAAAGAGTCCTTAGATATCTAAAAGGCAATCCTGGCCAAGGAATACTATTTCAAGCAAACAATGATCTAATACTTAAGGGATACACAAACTCAGATTGGTCAGAGTGTGAAGACACCAGAAAGTCTATTTCAGGCTATATTATGTTTCTTGGCACCACACCAGTTTCATGGAAGTCTAAGAAACAAAGTACCACAGCCAAAAGTTCATCTGAAGCTGAATATAAAGCAATGTCTAATGCTACATGTGAGCTTCAATGGCTTGTCTACATCATGCAAGACTTGCATATACCTGTCCCACTACCAATACTATTGTTTTGTGGCAATGCAAGTGCTATTCACATAGCAAAGAACCCTATATTTCATGAAAGCACCAAACATATTGAGCTTGATTGCCACATCACAAGGGCAAAGGTGCAAGCAGGATTTCTAAAGCTCATGGCTGTCAGAACAACCAACCAACTGGCAGATATCATGACAAAACCCCTAGATGCACCTCTGTTCAAATATTTTCTCTCCAACCTGGGGACCTATTCTGTTTTCCATCCATCACAGTCTACAGAACAGAACCTACAGCCTACTGGAATTAAGACACAGGTTCAAGTTCAAGCTTCCTAGTAATTCGCAGCTTGAGGGTGGGGTATTGGAATTAAGACACAAGTTCAAGTTCATCCAAGTGAAGTGTGTACACTGTACACAATGTAAAAGTTAGTTAGGAGTCTGTTAGAGGTTGTTAGGCAGTTACCAACGGTTATCAACTAGGAGCTTCTATATAAGGCTCATTATAAGTAGGATTAACTTAAGCTTTCAGTTAGTAAAAATTCTGAACAGAATGTTCATCTGTTATACTGTTCTTTCAGTCCAATTCTTCAATCAATAAAGTTATTTTCTGCATTTCTTTTTCAATCTTCATAAAATCTTTAGTATGTATAGATATAAAAAAAAGTGATAATTCAACTATCACTTTGACCCACTAGCGGAGGTATGTATATCAATGTGGGGTCACATTAATCCACTGAGTTCCAGAAAAAAAAATAGTATTAAAACGATTTTGACCCACTGGCGCAGGTATGTATATCATTGTGGGGTCACGTTACCCCACTGGGATCCAGAAAAAAATAGTATTAAAACGATGTAGTTTTGTTATTAAAAGTATCGTTTTGCAGTTAAAAAATATAGTTTTATGTTTCGGTAACCTCACTGTATCAAATTTTCGGTGCAAAAACCTCTGGTGACCCTATTGAAACATATTTATTGATCCGCCACTGCTTTGATTTAGACAAATTTACTATAATTTGTCACAACACAGTGATAATTCAACTATCTCTTCGACCTACACAAATTTACTATTATGGAGAAGAAAAAAAAGAAAAGAAATTCAAGTAACCTTTATGATAATGATATCAAAACATAGTCATAATTCAACTATGTCTTTGACCTACACAAATTTACTATAAGAGAGAAAAGGAAGAAATTTAAATAAGAAATATTATATTCGTTCCAAAATATTAGTCATCTTATACTTTTAGTTTTGTTCCATAATATAATTTATTCTACATTACAAATTCAACATTTATTACTTTTTTTTCTTTCTCTATCTTACCCATAATTTATTATAAATACAACTACATTTCATTACTTAAAAACTATTGCATTTATGATAGTCAAGAGGCATTTTAGACAATAACAATCAAATTTATGACATTCAACCACTTTGTTAATCTGTGTGAAACACCTAGGATGACTTGTATTTTGGAACGAAGGTAGTATAAAATTTTCTCTACACAGAAAAAGGCTTTAAGGGCGTTTCAAAACGCCCTATATAAGTGTCTATTGGGGCGTTTATAAGATATGGACGTTTCCATGGAATGCCCTTTCTATCCACGGCGTAGTAGGCTTAATTTCAAGACGTTTTTGTATACAACCGTCCACTCCTTTTCATGGCTTTAGCAAAGCGGGATCCAAAATCGACATTATAGGGTATCAGTAAAATGCCCTAACACAACCCTGAAGGATGACATACATGGTTCATACTACTACTACAACTACCTATTCCAGTTGTCTTGCACATCTCATGTTGTTCTCCATCTGTTTGCAACAACTTTTGCCCAAGTTCTTGGATCATCCTCTCCCCAAATCAAGTGCACAATAATTATCAATGAGATCAAAATTCAAAGTACATAATTAAACTACTAGCAAATGCTAATCAGAGGAGTGATATTCAACTCACCATTCGCATAGTGAAAAAAGATGGACCTTCTTGAGTTCAATAATGCTTTGCTCATCATAAGGTACCTTTATGATTTTTGAGAAGAAAAAAGTATGTGATTGTTGAGATTTTTTTTCTTAGGATTTCAGAACTCTAATGGCTAAAATCAAGGCTTCGATTTTCGGTTACACGCTAAAAAGGTGGCCATATAATATTAAATATGGGTAATTAGTCCATATTTTTAAGGAGAGAATGAGCCAAAAGGACATGATAAGTATAAAAATGGGCAATCTGGACAACTTCAATTTTATTTGGTTTATAAAGATAAAAATAATAAAAATATACCAAATCACCATTTTCTAACGTTCAAAATTTTAAAAAAGTTAATGTTATTCTCTTCTAGTCAATATTTTAAACGACTATAACTTTTTAAATACAACTCCGATCATCGTAATTCTTTCATCATGATTCATATTTTTTTCGTCCTTTTTATTTTGATATCACATTTGATCTTTTCTGAAGTAGTTTTTGAAAATCAAATTTTTCGTCTCTTCATAGACTTATCGTGAAATTGAAGAACCCTGAAATTGAAGATGCAGTAACACAACATACAATAACAATGAAGTTGATGATGTAGTAACACTTAAATTGAAGATGCCGTAACAGAAGATGTAGTAATAATGAAGTTGGAGATTCCGGAACGCATGTAGATGCACTTTAAATGTGAATCATCTGAAGGGAAAATCATGCGTCACTGCATCTTCATTCACACTTTATAAAGACAATTAATTAGGTGTTACCGCATCTTCAGTAACACTTTATGAAACACAAATTAGGTGTCACTACATCTTCATCGACATTTTATCAATACAAAATCATTTGTTACTGCATCTATGGCGTCACTACATCTTCATTTCTCTTCTTTCTCATTGGCCTGACTACATCTTCATCAACACTTTATTAATAGTTTTTACTGCATCCACAATATCAATATGCCACTGCATCTATAGATCAAAGAAGGACACAAAAGGAAGAGGCTTGCGGTAACCCGTTTCTGGAAAGCCTAGGCATCTTCTGCCTCCCAAATTACCATTGAAATGAACCCTACCCGCCCCTCAAACTGAGTGGTGTCTCACTAGAAGAAAAACCCACATTTTTCTTATGGTGTTAGTCTAGTCGTTTCTTGCCTTCTGGCAATGAATGAGGCGGTTGTGGTTTGACGGAGGAAGATCCAATGGGTTTTGAGTTATTGTCAGGAGCTGGAGCTAAAATTTCGTTGAATAGCGATTGGGACAAGTTGTTGGTAACATCTGCATCTGGGATTTTCGTTAGCTTATTTGATTCAAAGTCTTCAATTCTGTTTTGGTGAAAGGGTATAACGAATTTTTATGTAACTTTGTCATCT
The DNA here is from genome assembly GCA_026214975.1 of Gentiana macrophylla. Taxonomy (NCBI): domain Eukaryota; kingdom Viridiplantae; phylum Streptophyta; class Magnoliopsida; order Gentianales; family Gentianaceae; genus Gentiana; species Gentiana macrophylla. Next base: position 61,174,888 of record CM047805.1, read on the forward strand.
TCTTTTTTTTTTTTTTTGAGATAGGGATTGGGGAAAAATCCATTATCATGCATATGATTGCTGTCTTGTTTTTGCTATTATGCTGTGCTCATGGTTTCAAGATCATGAAAATTCCACTTGAGTATTATGTAGTGTAGTCAAGTGACTCAAGTTTAACCCATGGGATGGAGGGTGCTATTATGATGTGCTCGTGGTTTCAAGATCATGAAAATTCCACTTGAGTATTATGTAGTGTAGTCAAGTGACTCAAGTTTAACCCATGGGATGGAGGGTGCAATGCTTGTATCATTTAATTACACGAGTTCTGCTACATCTTTAACTTACTTTGATTAATCAAAGTTACAAAATATGTCCGGTTCTCAAAGTGTTTGATTGATATAAATTAGACATAAGATAAAAAAAATATTAATGAATGCTTTTTAATTATTGCGAATGACTTGTCAGTTCACAGCCAGTGTTGGGGGCAACAGTTTAGAATCTAAGTTGTTGTGTTTTATCGGTGGACTTGTGTTCATTTTGATGAAGAAACCAAGCTGCAAAAACATTTGAATAAGAGATGATATCGCGCTGGAGATGTGAACGAGCTGAACTGAGAAAATGGGATGATCTCAACACTATTAAATTAACAAGAAATTATCTTTTAAAGCTAAGTACTCACTCTTAATCTATCTTTGATTTCTTGTTATGATTCAAGCATGCTTATATGATTGATAAACGAATCAAGTTTAGCTGAAAATTGATGAACTAAGATGTTTTGTGATTGCTAAATTAGTTTTTATTTGTCTATTTGAGTTGATAGATATAATGACAAGGAGATCCCTTCTTGCATATACTGATATTGATACTGTGATACTGATCATCGATCTCGTGTAATCTGATATTGATCTTGTGACAATCGATATTGATCTTGTGATACCGATATCATTACTATTATTGTGTTATGGGGCTGAGGTCGACGCATTGAAACAGAAGGCGGAGATCTACAAGCTAACATTTCCAAGAAGAGGCTAATACTACTTGTTAATTATCTGTGAATTGAGATAGGGTACAAATGTTAAATCATTTGGTGTAGAGGTTGACTTTATTGAGAAAATGTTAAACCATTTGGTGTAGAGTTGGAGAGAAGAAGATGATGGTAGCAATCGACATAGTCGAGATTTTTAGGTGCTTAGATAATCCTTTCCTTGATGTAACTTAATTCTCAAATATGTTGATGTTAAAGTTGTTTATCTTATGTTGTACTTTTTTTTCACTTTGTTATAAAAGTTATTTATGTTATAAGGATCAAACATTAGCAAGCTCACGCATTGTGATACTGTTAGTGCGTTCTTGTGTTTGCATGTGATAATGTTACTGTGATACTATGATACTATGATACTGTTACTGTGATACTGTTATTGTTATTGTGTTATTGAATATGAAAGCAAAAAATATCGCTCTTTGTATGCAATCTGAAACTTGGTACAACAAGGGCATTGAGGAATGGAAATGACCGTGCTTATAAATATGTGATGAGTTTGGTTTCTCTTTGGAAACTATAAGCCTCATATATGTATGTGTTGGAAATATTATTTATGTTTTGATGATGATTCGTCACGTAATTAGACAAATCACTTACAACCCATGATGATGAAGTCATAACTAACTGTTATAGTGCATAATGGAAGAAGAAGCAAGAAATGGTCTAGAGAAAATGTATAAGTTCTATCTAGAGTCTGAACCTTGTATAGGTTGTTTCAGACAAGCATTGTAATAGAATAGGAACTAGGCGAACAGCTGAGTCACAACAAGAAAACTGAGTCACAACAAGAAAACTGAGTATGCACATGAAGAACTGAGGGTTTAAACTCAGTTATGCAAAGAACTAAAGAAGATAAGTTCGCTGTGGGTCACAAATTCAGTTGGCTTATCTAGAAGACTGAAGAACTGAGGTGGCAAACTCAGTTAGAAGCTGATTAATTCGTGACTATAAGTCAGGATTCAGGCAAGTCTGTGGTGACTGGCCGAACTATAGATCATGAAAAAAAGCTGAATAATCTTAAGGACAAAGATTATCGCTACCAGAAAAGAAGAAATCGAATGGTGTACTCTGACTTAGTCAATTAAAGTCAGATGTTAAGTATACAAGGTACTCAGTTTTGAAGTAGAGTAGAAAACTGAGTTAAGGCCTTGTTGAATTTGAATTAACAATACGACAAAGGTCGTACATATGAACGTTGGCTAAACGACAAGTGTAACGGCTAAAAGAGCTAGTGGCCGTTACATCACCCTTATAAATACATAAGAGAATCACTTGAAGGAGAGAGAGAGAAGGATCAGAAAAAGAGCTTTACAAGCACATATCCAAAGATCCAGATCCAGAAAATCAGATAATATATATCTAGAAAAGAGGAAGCCAACGGAATTGCCTTGAAGATTTCAAAGAAAGATCCAGTAAACCATTAAGAGGGAAAAAAAGGCATCCTGGAGCTACAAAGCCATATCCAGAAGAATCAGACAGCTCACTGAATTAATCTCTTGATTAATTCTAAACCTAACCTTTGTGAAAAAGGGTTGGCTGTGCATAGTTTGAGGAAAGCAATTCCACCTTTCTTCATACGGTTGCAACTTGGTTGCCACAGCTGTTGGTGCAGTCTGCGGACTGTGTTTGTGTTAGTGGTGAGCTGGTGAAGGAGCAATTCCACATCTGAAAGATCAGTGTGCAGAGTGAAGGGAGCAATCTCATCTTTCTTCATTTTGTGTAGACAGTGAAACTAGGGTGTCGTGATGGACTGTCATTGTGCTAGGATTTTGTAACGGTTATCTCAAGATTCTAGTGATACCTCCTACACCACAGGAGAAGGGGAGACGTACGGGATTACACCACCCGGAACTTCCATAAACAAATCTTGTGTTGATTTACTTTATGCACCTGTGTTTGTTTTATTTGTTGCATTATCACTCAGCAAACACCAGACACTGAGTCAGCATAGAACTGATACATAGAAGGTCTAGATTTTTATTAACACATCTATTGCACAAAGGCTAGTTATATCTGCTGCCAGTTAACAAGACTAAATATAAGTCAGTATTGACTTATACTCAGTTGAGTTAGTTGAACTCCGCACAAGTTAAAGGACAGGAACAAAACTGAGCTGAGCATCAGTTTGAGTTTGGTAAAAACTTAGTTCCTGGTGTACTTTCAGTTTTGGGAAAGTTTTTGGTGACAAGTTTATTCACCCCCCTCTAAACTTGTGTTAGCCTTTCCAAGGGACCAACAATTGGTATCGGAGCAAGTCTTCCTTTTGGAGGAGATCCGAGTTGTTACTGCTCAAGGAGATAACAGTGCATCAGTTATTTCCGATACCAACAATTGGTGTTGGAGCAGTATTTCTGTTTTAAGCAACCAGTTGTTGAAGACCCTCACTGTATCAGTTGTAAAAACAGTTAGTTTGATTTCAATGACTACATCTAGAATTAAAAGTTGACTTACTCACCTCGACTAGATCAAAATGTATCCGATTTTAAGGATGAAATAGTTGAAAGTTCGTTACAAATCCGTTACCTCAACTATGATGTGATTCTTCAATGCCTATATTAACAAATCAAGAGAGTTCCATCACTAAGAGATCTCTCGGAAGAAGAAGAAAATTTGTTGCAAGTAATTATCGATCAAATTCATCGAGCAACAAGAGAATGTACATTGCATCAAATCATAGAGAAAAGGTACATTCTTCAACTCAGTCATCGTTCGCTGAACTCAGTCAGAGAAACTCTGATCTTGTCAAGCTAACTGAAAAACTTACGTTGGAACTGAAATTAAAAGACAGAGAACTTGAAAAAATAAAATATTGGAATAAGTTTCTTGAAACTGAGATGTCAAATCTTGCTGAAAGATTAATGTCTAGTAAATTTGACAAAAGCAATGATAATTTCCCACCCCTACCCAGTATTGAGATTTCAAAGAATGAAAATTCTGGACATCAAATTACTGGAAGATCTAGTGGATTACACAAGGAAACTAAGAATGATAAATCTAAAAGAATCCTTGTGAAATCAACTAAGATTGAGCGTAATGGTTTATCCAGAAAAGAAATGAGAAAGCTTAATTCTCTTATCGAAGAAACTGAAAATAATACTTCAGTAACTAATCCAGCCGGACCCAAAAAGATATGGGTACCGAAGAAAACTTAAAACTGGTATCAGAGCAGGTCATGGGTTCGAATCCCGGCAATAGCATTCTGTGGTAAACCATGGTTGAGTGGGTAGCAGGTGCTGGGGGGAGATTGTTGGGTATACAGCACTCTGCCCGCCTATGTGCGTTCAACCCATGGCATTGTGAAGGTGTGGTATAAGGAAATAAAGTAGCACCTTTACTAACACCAATTGGTTTTAGTACAACGGTAAGCGCTTGATCCTAAAAGCTGTAAGTGCAAAAGCTGATGAAGGACTTATTGGTCAAAAGCAGAAAACTTTCTAGCTACCATCTGACGCTTGGGCTGACATGACAAATCACTCGAAGCCACGTGTCAATCTGGGAGAAAAAGAAGTAGATGTACATCCCTACAAAATCCCATTGATTGTGACACGACTCTTATTTGAAAGCAATTGCAAAACAAAATCTTGACGAAATCCTGCTTATCCAAATTCACAGCATTCAAGATTTTCCAAAATAATCCCTAATTCAAAAATCAATGGAGCAATACAATATTGATGATGGAATCACCACAAGCCTGGACGAATTTTGTCAAAAGTATTCAAACTCCACTGTATCAAAATGGATTGTGAACAAGATCAAGAAGATTCGAGGACTGGAAAACTTGATTGATACAAAAGTCACTACTTTGAGTCCAGACGGCATCAGAGAGTTCTACAAAAATGCCGAAATCATCAATGATGGAATAAGCTTCAAAACAACGGTTCAAGATAAGAGCTTTATCGTTCATGAACAGTTTCTTGCACTGGTGTTTGGCTTGGACATAATCGGAGGATCTTCATCTCTTACGTTTGGAAATGAAGAAAAAGGAAAGCTTTGGAGTGTTACTGCAGTCAACAACGAGGAGAAGAACTTCATCGGATCCATCTATCTGCAAAAACAAGAATTCGCATTCTTGACGATTCTTCTGACCAAAAATGTCATTGGTCATGCCAGGAATTTCTACACTCTCTCAACAGATAAACTAAAGTTGATATATGCTATTTGGTTTGAAGAGAAATTTGATTGGAACAAATTTGTTCTCAATCAATTGATAAAACATATTTTAGACGAGAAAGAAAGAGTCAAAGAAAGAAAAGCTATTGGAGAAAAGCTGTTATTGAAAAAGGGATTCACTTTTCCATTTCAAAAAATACTAGATCATTTCTCTATTTCAACATCCACAAGAACAAAGTGGAACACAAATCAGTGCCCACTGGAGTGAAGAAAAGGAAGATTGTTGAAGTAGAATCAAGTGAAGTTTCAGATTCAAGTTCAAGTGGAAGCGTGAATTTAGATGAAAGGACTCTCAGAAGACAAAAGAGGACTTAGAACAAATTTCAGAAAAAGAAAACTGAAACTGAAGAAGTAATTCAAATTGAGGATGAAACTGAAGAGAGTGAAATCAGAATGAGTGAACAGAATGAGATCAAGAAAGTGAGCTTGGCGGCGAGGAAAGTGAAACTGAAGGAAGCGAAGGAAGCAAGATTGATAAAACTGAAGAAAGTGAACCTTCAATTGAGATACATAGAGAGTACACTGATGAACAAAGGGAAGCTTTGGAAGATGGTGAATTTTGTGAGGCTGAATATGAAAAGAAACTGACAAGTCATGATGCTCATTTTTATTATCCTGAGGCCGCCGACACCTCATCTCAGCCCATGAAGCATCCACAAGCAAGTCTCAAGAATCAAACATCTCAAAGAATAAATAATCAAACAATTGAAGAAAAATTGGAAAAAGTGAAAGAAATCATTGAAGGTGTGATGCTAACTCTGCAAAAGAATCTTTTCAATTTACATGAGTTGATTGGAAGAACACACTATTCAGGCTTAAACAATTTTTCCAACATCATCACCTTGCACAAGTTATTTAAAGAAAGCTTTAGCTTATCTTCAAACAAGAGGGAAGATAAAGCTGAAGGTGATGAAAAGAAAACTAGAAGTGATGCTGAAAATGCTGAAGAAATCTATGCCAAACAATTGGTGATAGGACAAGACAAACAAGTAAATGCTGATCTACTTGCAATTCAACAGAATGGAGAAGCAGTTGATAGTTTGATTGAAGAACTGATCGCAGAAGAAACCTTCAAAGAAACAAGAACTGAGGAAGATGAAGAGACCTCAGTTAGAGTTGTGATGAATATCAGAAGGAAACTTGCAATATGTATCAGACTGAAAGAACGTCTAAAGTCAGTAGAAGATAAAGAGACAACAACTAAGGGGGAAGCTGAATTGGAACCAGAAAGAAAAGCTAAAAAGACTAAGGAAAAGGAACATAGTCTTATTTCAGAAGAAGAAGAAATGATGATGAATGAGGAGATCAAAGAAATCTTGATAAAGCTCAAAAATCAAGATAATGAAGAGGCTAATCAGTTGATCGGTGAATATCTAGAAATCAAGCCTAGAGATGGCGAATCAGTTGAAGAAGGAAAAGAAAGAAGACTCCTAGAAACCGAAAGAAGCATTTTCCTTGGAGAAAAGATGTTGGCACTTGAAAAAGAAAAGTTGTAATTCTATTCAGTTTTAACTCAGGTTGTTTAAAACTTTATTCTTGTAATAAATTCAGTTGTACTACTTTGTTATCTTAATTTGATTTGTTATGATTTCTAGCATTATTCTTTTATTATTGCCTTTAGGGAGGGTTATGATACATCATCAAAAAGGGGGAAATTGTTGGAAATATTATTAATGTTTTGATGATGATTCGTCACGTAATTAGACAAATCACTTACAACACATGATGATGAAGTCATAACTAACTGTTATAGTGCATAATGGAAGAAGAAGCAAGAAATGGTCTAGAGAAAATGTATAAGTTCTATCTAGAGTCTGAACCTGGAATAGTTTGTTTCAGATAAGCATTGTAATAGAATAGGAACTAGGCGAACAGCTGAGTCACAACAAGAAAACTGAGTCTCAACAAGAAAACTGAGTATGCACATAAAGAACTGAGGGTTCAAACTCAGTTATGCAAAGAACTGAAGAAGATAAGTTCGCTGAGGGTCACAAACGCAGTTGGCTTATCTAGAAGACTGAAGAACTGAGGTGGCAAACTCAGTCAGAAGCTGATTAAGTCGTGACTATAAGTCAGGATTCAGGCAAGTCTGTGGTGACCTGAAACTGAACTATAGATCATGAAAAACTGAATAATCTTAAGGACAAAGATTATCAGTTACCAGGAAAAGAAGAAATTGAATGGTGTACTCTGACTTAGTCAATTAAAGTCAGATGTTAAGTATACAAGGTACTCAGTTTTGAATTAGAGTAGAAAACTGAGTTAAGGCCTTGTTGAATTTGAATTAACAATACGACAAAGGCCGTACATATGAACGTTGGCTAAACGACAAGTGTAACGGTCAAGAGCTAGTGACCATTACATCGCCCCTATAAATACACAAGAGAATCACTTGAAGGAGAGAGAGAGAGAGAGAAGGATCAGAAGAAGAACTTTACAAGCACATATCCAAAGATCCAGATCCAGAAAATCAGATAATATATATCTAGAAAAGGGGAAGCCAACGGAATTTCCTTGAAGATTTCAAAGAAAGATCCAGTAACTCATTAAGGGGGAAAGAAGGCATCCTGGAGCTACAAAGCCAGATCCAGAAGAATTAGACAACTCACTGAATTAATCTCTTGATTAATTCTAAACCTAACCTTTGTGAAAAAGGGTTGGATGTGCATAGTTTGAGGAAAGCAATTCCACCTTTCTTCATACGGTTGCAACTTGGTTGCCACAGCTGTTGGTGCAGTCTGCGGACTGTGTTTGTGTTAGTGGTGAGCTGGTGAAGGAGCAATTCCACCTCTGAAAGATCAGTGTGCAGAGTGAAGGGAGCAATCTCACATTTCTTCTTTTTGTGTAGACAATGAAACTAGGGTGTCGTGAATGACTGTCATTGTGCTTGGATTTTGTAACGGTTATCTCAAGATTCTAGTGATACCTCCTACACCACAGGAGAAGGGGAGACGTACGGGATTACACCACCCGGAACTTCCATAAACAAATCTTGAAGAAAATTTACTTTATGCACCTGTGTTTGTTTTATTTGTTGCATTATCACTCAGCAAACACCAGACACTGAGTCAGCACAGAACTGATACATAGAAGGTCTAGATTTTTATTAACACATCTATTGCACAAAGGCTAGTTATATCCGCTGCCAGTTAACAAGACTAAATATAAGTCAGTATTGACTTATACTCAGTTGACTTAGTTGAACTCCGCACAAGTTAAAGGACATGAACAAAACTGAGCTGAGCATCAGTTTGAGTTTGGTAAAAACTCAGTTCCTGGTGTACTTTCAGTTTTGGGAAAGTTTTTGGTGACAAGTTTATTCACCCACCCCCCTCTCTCTAAACTTGTGTTAGCCTTTCCAAGGGACCAACAGTATGGATGAAAAGTGTGAGATAGAGGTGCAAACTGTAAGCCTACTGATTTGTCTAATGAATGATGATGATGATGATGATGTAGCATTTGTCCATTCACGTTGGCTTGCTGCTATGCTGCTTTCTCCTTTAGTATTAATCATGCTTTCTTTTTCTAATAAAGAAGGCGGCGGTCCAGATGGGCTTGAACATGGCGCATTTTCTTGACGCCTTCTGTCTCTTTGAATTTGAGGAGAAGGGGTAGGGGCTAATTGGTTATAATTAGCTTCTGCTTGTAGAAGAGAAATGGCATTGAATACTGTTAATGTGATATTGTTAATGTGATACTGTGATACCGATATTGTTATTGTGTTAGTGTAAACGTTGCGATTATTCAGATTTCAGAAACTACGTCGAAAGGGTTTCATACGAAATCTCAAAATGAAGAGAAAAAAGAAATTATGAACTTAGGTGAAAGAATTTTATGGTCGTTTATAAGAAAAACGCTCCGATTAATGTAAATATTTTTTTGACTTTTAAAATTTATGTCGGAAGGGTATCGTATGGGATCTCAAAGTGAAGAGGAAAAACAAATATTAATTTTAGTGAAATTTTTTTGATGATCGGAGTACTACATCAAAAGTTACGGTTGTTTGAAAAAAAACAGCAAGAAAAAAAAGGAAAAAGAAAGCTAAAACTAACCAAATAAGCAGCGTTCCTTTTCGCAACCAGATGCGTCCTATTTATTTTTGGCAAACTAAAAAAATGGTGCGTCCTATATATTTATTTTGAGTCATAATTTGGACTTTTCCCTCCTTACCTATTATTTATATTTTGAATTAAAAGATAGATTTTAGACTCTTAACTAAGAAAGAAACCAAAAAAAAAAAAAAAGTTTCTTTTCAAGTCAACTGAAAAGATTTGATTGTTTTCAAAAAGAAAAAAAAAGATTTGATAAGATTTTTTGGAATTTCTTGCTGCTGAAGAAAGTATGGGTAAATCCGGCCAAAAGTCGTATATATGAATCACAATTCAAAGGCTATACATCTGCACTTCCAAAAATTCTTTATACCCTAATCGATCGTAAACCCTAGTCGTAAACCACCCCTCTTGATCTCTGGGAAAAGAAAAAAAAAAAAACCTTTGCTACCTTTTTCTGCTCCTCATCTATAATGGCCGGTTGAGTAAATATGTATATATATATATATTTTTAATAATGATGTTCTGTTTCTTTTAATAATGTTTTTTGTGAACCTTCGCTGTTGCTGTGTTGGCTCATCTTTTGCTTCCTTGATATAATTTTCTGATGCCTTTTTCCTCATTGGCTTTTTCGGATTCAGATCCTCGTTAGCCCAAGAAAGCCAATTGAACGTCGTGAAAGCATCGGGCCGCTCGATCCTCCTTTTGAGAGATACCACATTTTTGGTGGAACGATCACTTATTTCGATAAAAGCAGGGTTCATGCTGGGGAGCAAAAGCCGAGGATCCACTTTCGGCTTTTTTAGTTTCAAATTGTTAAAGAAAGCCAATTGAACGCGTCCAGAAAGCTGGAAAAGGATCCTTTTTCCTCCTTTTGATCAATACCCTCGGTCCCTGTGGAACGAAATATTATTTCATACTGGAGTATCAAATGATCAAATGATCAGTATTCATCTTTCCTTTCAATTAATTTTTATTTTCAAGATTAGTGCATTTAACGTCCATTCACATTCATCCAACTTGGAACGAAAATCATAAACAAAATCATAGTACACTTCATCCAGCTTAACAAAATCATAAACATACATTAATTAAGAGCACAATTATATATATATATATATATATATATATATATATATATATATATATATATATATATATATATATATATATAAAAAGAACTTTGATTTGAATTATAACAAGGCTTGTATCAATCAACAAGTCTTTCGTCATTATTAGCCACGTAAGCCTGTTCTACCATAAGTACCTCCATATTATGTTGAGTAGGATTCGACAATAGATTTTGGTCGTTGATTGAAAAACTTCCCTTTCTTGATCTTGATTCGCATAGAATTTTCGGAACTATAATCCTAACTGAACCAGAGAGGCCTGAATTCGCACTGGTATTATAGCCTGACTCATACTGATCATTTATCAAAGAATGACTCTGGTTATCGATCAAAGAATGACTCTGGTTATCAAATAATTGAACAACCAGGAGCAATTTACTTACGTTACTTAGTTGATATTCGTAAAAGGTATCTAATGAATTATGAGTTCAACTTTTAGTTAATGTGGGTTTATGATTTTGTAAATTAAGCTGGATAAGGTGTACCTCCACTTCACTCCAAGCCTCATAATTATGATAACATCAAGAACCTTGATCTGGCCATGTGCATTTTTTTAATTATAAAATTATATAAATTCTCAACATAATTGGATCAGTGTGATTTATTTTCTCTTTATGTAACTAACTAATTATGATTTCCCCATCTAGATAATTAAATATATATACACTTGTAATTAAATTAATTAAACATATTTGCTGGCTGATTTTTGTGTTTCTTTTGTTGTTATGTTCTGAAAAATAAAAATAAAAAGAGATCCAAATCTTAAATATATTGTGGAAGATATGCTTGCTCACGTCTCAAGAGGCTTTTGTGCTAAGCATCTAGTTAATCCGAGTGCTTTTCAAATCAGGTTTGACGAAAGTAAATCACAAAAAATCAAATCCAACAATAATACGCTTTTAGTAGTATATATATTAGATTGTGGAAGATTCTAAAATACAGATTTTAAAGGATTTACTCTCTTAATTAATTATTCATTCTCCTTCTTCACTCGAATATTTTTCTTCGGCTCCTCTAACAATTTCTCCTCTGAAAAATCTCCTGCCAACAGAAAAATCCACCAATTTAAGCAGCTCATGGCCAATAAATTCGGTAAAATTATGTTATTGCGGAACAAGGACAAAGGTAGCGACTTCATGGACTCCTCACAACCTAATCCACCAATTCAAGCAGCTCATGGCCAATAAATTATATCAAATTAATTGCGGGACAAGGACAAAGGTGGCACCTTCATGGACTCCTAGCTCACAACCTAATCCACCAATTCAATCGGCTCATGGCCAATTAATTATGTCAAATTATGTTATTGCAGGACAAGGACAAAGGTGGCGACTTCATGGACTCCTCACAACCTCGGAAGAAGGTTCCGCTCATGTCTGAAATACAGGTATGCTGAATTTCCGTTTTCAACTTTAATTCGAGCTATTGATTTTTGTCTTCTTGCTGAGGATACATGGGTGAGAAGAAAGCTGATTGAATTGGTCAATTAGTTGATTACACATTTCAAAAAAGAAAAATACATAAAATTTTCTCTTATATATTTTTTTTTAGGGGAAAATTTTCTCATTTATATAGCAAATTTGCATGCTTATTATTAATTAAATTACAAGTGTATATTTAATTATCTAGAGCAGCAAATAACAATTAATTACATAAAGAATAAATCAATGCCACTGTTCCAATTAAGTTGAGAATTTATATATATTTTTATAATGAAAATCTAACATTGTTGTCCACAGCCAGTTCAAGATTCTTTTTTTTAGACGTAACAGTTCAAGATTCTTGATGTAATTATAATTGTGAGACTTCGATTGAAGTGGAGTTCCGACCGTAGTACACTTTGCCCATCTTTACAAAATCATAGACATACATATATCAATCAACAAAAACAACGTTTGACTTGACAAAGTGTAAAGCTAGACAAAGTTTGGTATGCTCAGAGCAATGGGATATAATTCTCCTGTCACAAAAGCAAGTACAAATATGTAGAATTTCACAGAAATAGAACGGGGAAGAAGGGGGGTTTTGGGGAAGAAGAAGGAAGAAACAGAGAGTAGAATAGACGGAAGAAATTAGGAGAGAAAGTAAGAGATTTTCATTAATCATCATAATGATGTATCCATGTTTACATCTCATTGATATAGACCCTTAACAACTTGGGCAATAAGTCGGGATACTCGAATAACATAAATACGATATAATAAAGCCATGACATCATAAATAAGCTAAATGACATCACTAACGGCTAGTAGTTCATATCCGACGGTCAGTCGACGCGTCTTGGCCTTCTTTCTAATTTTTAAACCTCGGGACATGACAAATCCTTCCCCTCAACAACCGCCTTGTCCTCAAGGTGGTGAAATGAGAAACCCAAACAAGGCCGGGATCCCATACAAAGTTCTCCAAAATGCCAACTGCCACAAGACCAAAAGCCTTCCTACAGCCCCACTGATGTTTCCAAAACAACATTGAAATGAAGACCCTTAGCATTGCCTTGAGTGGAGTTGTCACAACAGCATAGCCAAGCTTAAACAAGGTTGCCAACAATGTTGCCATAACAGAGTCATCCAATTTAAGAACATTAATGATATTGCTATAGGAATTAATGCGCATAAAACCATTCAAAATTTGAGCATTTACGAAACAAAGAGGTGGATAAGATTGAAAAGCACCTTGGCAATTGTTGTCCCACTTTGCTTGAACCAATACCCATATAACGCTTAGTGCATTATTAACATCAATGGCGTCCTCTAAATCGAATCCCTTGCATCCTATCCAAGAAGTTTGGTTTGACGAAGAGTAGTCATTGTTAAACCTCAGGCAATTATAGTCAAATGAGGTGACAAATAGCCCCATCAAGTTCTTGATTTTCCAATTGAATTTCAAGAAGTGATAAATAGCGAGAGCAATTCGATCAACTAGAAAAAAGGCTAAGAACTTCATATGTGGATTGTAGTGTATACGGTTCCGTTCAACCATTCATCTTGTTTCAAAACCAATCGTATTCTATTCCCCTTCCTCTTCAAAACATCCTTGTCCTCGAGGATGTAAACGAAAATGGTGCATAGACCGGCCGCATAATAAGTACACGGACTTCCTTGGAACTTTAGATAGACCAATCATAGACATAAGCGAGACATTACCATGCTTCAAATGATCCGGACAACTTGCATCAACACTACATTCATTTACCCCACTTGATCATCCAAAGAAGGAAGCTTTGCATTGAAATTGCATCGACTCCTCAAATCTGGATGGATGATTGCCTCCATTCTATGAAGAAAAGCATCTCCAAATATATCAACCCATAAATCTGAATCATCACCAAGAACAAGCTCACTGATCCTTTTCCATGGTGACTCAGGCTCAGAACCAAAAGCACTTATCAGCCATTCCAAACTCCACTCTGAAACCTGTTTTCTCCCCATATTCTCTCTTATTAGTTTCACAGCTGAAGCAAGCTCTTTCTCACTATCCATCAGAGCCAGGTTCCAACAAAATTCTTTCAAATGAATAATCATATCATGAGGAAATAGTCCAATATTAGTTGATTGAAAACTTGGTGGAATGGCATGCCTTAAAACCAATGTAGGAAGCAAAAAGTGTAGTGGCTTAATCTGTTTCAAGCCGTAATAATTCACGCAAATAAAACCTTTTCCCACAAGAGTCTTCAGCTTGGCTCCGTTTATGTAAGATACACTAATTTTACGTCTTTAATAAGACTTGTAAAAATGCATTTGAAGCAAATTAAGTAATGCCGATTCGTTCTGACTGCTTGAAAACAATCTGTATATCATTCTAGCCAATACTTCAGAAAAATAAGTTTCACTTTCCCGCATCGAACCGGCTTGAAAATCAACAATTAATCCAATTTGTTTCACTAAGATATCATAAGGTTCCCCAATCTCTTGAATTCTAGTCAGGTGAGCAACACCAAATCGGGCATTGGACAGTGACCGTACAGTCAGTGAAGCTATACGCCAAACAATCCATTTACAGAACAATTGGGGTGGCTGTGTAAAATTTTCGTCAAGTAAGGAACCATCCAAATCACACTTGCTTCAACCACAACACTAAAGGTTTCAAGCCTTTAGGCAAACAAATATCATTTTGAACAACACGCCTGACATGAATATGAGCTCCAAGCTGTGAGCCTCTTTCCTCAATTGTATTAAGGTAGACAAATAAGGATATCCACCAGAAATCTTGATCATTTAGGAATTCTGGAGTGGAAGACCATTCACCCTTGAGATCACTACTTGTTTTTACAATGATTATGGTTTCTTCAATCATAAGAATCGGAAACTCCTCTCTGTTCCATTCTACGAAAACTTGTCGCAGTTTTCGGTTAGGCAACATCCTAACATGTATAAGCACGGCATAAGCCTTCATTATAAAACCAATTTGAATACTCATAGCCAACTCTAAAATGGGAACAAAATTTGAAAATGGACTAACAGATTCCCCACTGAACGCATCATTACAGTACTCATCAAATCTAACAGATGCATCATCAACATTTGTTGTGAAACAATGATCTCCTTGCTCTCTATTAAGCTCGAAGAGATCACAACCCATTTGAGGCAAATGACATCCACCCGGATCGAAATAAAACATTACCATAGTATCAATTAAGAGAATAACACCCTTACACTCTCTGTGGGTTGTACTACTACTTTGACATATAAATTTCGTTCCCAATTTTTCGCCATTCTGTACATATTTCTCACAAGCGTACCATGGATTTGGAAACAGAGAATTTGTTATCGCATCTAACCTTAAATATAACTTATCCAAACACAATTTGTCATCAACTAGCATTGAACTTTGGTTGTCTTGGACAAACTTATCAGTAAGAATGGCAGGTGAGATAGGAATTTTGATTACCTGTGTAGTGTTAGGAGCCATATTGTCCATAATCTTCAGTTCCACTTCATTTCTTGTTTCATCCATGTTGGCGTCTTCAGGGGAGTCATCCACTACATTTAGAGTATTTGACTGAGTGATGTCGCCCAACTTCGACTTCAATACACTCCAATCTTCTTGGATTTCCATCACATCAACAGAATTTGGATGTGACATTTCATCGAATACCTTTCCCTCTTTAGCCTTCATTTGTAGAATTTGCAGATGGCCTTCGTCAATTACATCACTGAAGTCTTCCTTGTTACCTTCATTGACGCCATTTTCATTTGCAACTCCACCAACATCTTGGATGCTAATTTCTTTAACTAGAGTCGGATTTGAATCAGCTGCTTCGTTTACTACCACAGGTGTATGAAAATAGGCTTCAATTTTCATCATTGATTCTTCGAATCGTGCCCGTTGTAAAGCATCGGATAATATTTGCGGCTTAGATTTATACGACCGTACTCGTACTACGAGATCCCATTTCAACCAACAAAGGAAATCATCGACATAAGATTGCTCATCAGCTAAATAATTTTGTTCTTCCATTTTCTCTTTCCAAATGCAGAATTCATCATAGAAAGCTGGTACACTCATATCGTTTCCTTGCCTGGGCCTCAATTCTAGTAACCTGTCCCATTTGGTCGCCATATGAGCACAATAAATTGACAAAACCATTAAACCGGATTCCATAATTGTATACTGATCGTGAAGACTTGGATCGACCCAGATATGAGAATTAGAAGTAGAGATAGAAGAGAATTCACCGAGAATCGTTAGCTCTGATACCACTTGTCATAAAAGCAAGTACAAATATGTAAAATTTCACAGAAATAAAACGGGGAAGAAGGGGAGTTTTGGGGAAGAAAGAAGGGAAGAAACAGAGAGTAGAATAGACGGAAGAAATTAGGAGAGAAAGTAAGAGATTTTCATTAATCATCATAATGATGTATCCATGTTTACATCTTATTAATATAGACCCTTAATAACTTGGGCAATAAGTCGGGATACTTGAAAATAACATAAATACAATATAATAAAGCAATGACATCATAAATAAGCTAAATGACATCACTAACAGCTAGTAGTTCATATCCGACGGTCACTGACGCGTCTTCGGCCTTCTTTCTAATTTTTAAACCTCGGGACATGACATCTCTTATCAGTCAAAGTTTTGTGTTTCTTTTGTTGTTATATATTCGATGAAAAAAAATTCCAAATCTTAATTAGATTGTGGAAGTCCGGTTTTTCAATCTTAATGGATGAATTGAAAAAAATTCCAAATCTTCTCAGGTGTCACGAGGCCTTTGTGCTAAGCATCTAGTTAACCAAGTGCTAAACTTAAATTATACTACTTCCGTCCAAAATGTAAATCCGTATAACCTTTTGAATTTGTCCCATAATACAAATACATTTAGAATACCAATTGAGGATTTATTACATTTTTCTTTCTTTTACCCATAATTTATTATATATTCACGTACTTTACAACTATTATATTAATGAGATCAAAGGGTATTCTAGATTTTTACCATCAAAATTAATGACCCTTAACCATTTTATTAATCTGTGTGAAAAAATCTAAACGAATTTACATTTTGGGACATATGTAGTAACTTAAAAAAAGTGTGATATTTTCAACTTAGGCTTGACGAAGTAAATCAAAGTTAATCGATATTATTGTGCTAATTAATGTAGGGCTATGATTATGTAAAACCGAATAAAAGTGTACTATGGTGGGAACCGAGAGATGGATATTATAGGACCTCCACTTCAATCCAAGCCTCACAATTATGATACCATAATGAACTTGAACTGGCCATGGACAACAATGTTAGATTCAAATTATAAAATCATGATGCACAAGTACTTTCGTGGACATTTGCTATTCATATTACTGACGTGATTTTCTGGCTACTTCATCGAGGAAACATATAAACACAAATTCTTTTGATAGAGATGATCTGGCAGAATTTATTACTTCTACTTCGCCAGATGCCTTTCATCAACTTTTGTCAGAAGAAAATATGGTCGATGTTCACATAGCCATGGATGACTCTGATGTACGGTTGAGAGTGGTGGGTTCTCCTCCATTGTTACATATACCAGATGCAGATGCAGAGACAGAGGAAGTTCATGCTGCATGTGTGATATATTTTGTTATTATATTGCATAGATAATCACAATTCGTATTCACTATTTATAGTTGCACGCCTTCCATTTATTTGTGCTTACATCAACGGAACTATAAAGTCCCACAAGCCTGATCACCCCCGTATAAGTGTGAGACATAAATGTCTTGTCAACTCGGGTTAGCCTTTTTAGATCAAGCGAGGGCGACAATCTAAGCAGTTGACCGGATCATTTATGACACATTTAGCGCTTTCTAGGGCGTTACAGAATGGTATTAAGAGTCGACTATCAGATGAAGCTTAGTGCCACATTGGAGAGACGATAGGGGCTACCTCTACACTCCTCTGGTAGGGACGAAACTATGACAAGTCCAGTGGGACAAGTCCTGACGAGGATACCAGTCCTTTATAGGAGGAGAATGTAAAATCGCAACTATGTAAAGTAATAGTCTGCTCACCCCTATATAAGTGTGAGACATAAATGTCTTGTCAACTCGGGTTAGCCTTTTTAGACCAAGCGAGGGCGACGGTCTAAAAAGTTGACCGGATCATTTATGACTCATTTAGAGATACCTGGCCCGGGGTCTGCTGGGGTGTTATAGGAACACACGGCCCCAATCAAACGATTACCTAATTTAGCTCTCTATACTTTTATCATCGTCTTTGTATTCTATCTTAGACAATGACTTGGTAGATGTTCAAGTATCATTGATGATTCGGATGTGCATCCGATTCTAGATGGTCCTCCAATAAGGGATACAAAAAAAGTTCAACCTAGAGGTATGATATATGCCGTCGTAACAATATATCTATGTTATACCCATACGTCATTATGTATTTTTTTTGCTATATTTGCACTTTCTTCGTTTAGGTGGTCCAATGGTATATCATGTTAGAACATTTTCTTATTACATAAATAATCACTTATTATTAAAAATTACAGTTGCTCGTCTTTCATTTATTTATGCTTAGATCAGTGGAACACGATTCCCTGATCAATATTTGGCCAGTTTAGATCTATATTCATCAATCATCATTTTTGTATCTCATGCATTGTCCCAATTTAGCTCTATATTCATTAATCATCATCTATGTATTCTCAGACATTGACTTGGTTGATGTTCAAGTAGCCAATGATGCTTCTGATGTACATCTGACTGCGGAGGGTCCTCTTCTAGTGGTTACAGAAGCAGTGCAACCTAGAGGTATGATACATGTCATCGTAACAAAATATATCTACTATACATATATACATCACGTTCTTCATTGTACGTGCTATTTTTTCGTTTAAGTGAGCAATGATATATCATGCTGGAATATTTCCTTACTACATAAAGAATCACACATACTATTCACTAATTATTGCTGTATGCCTTCCATTTTCTTTCCGTAGATCATGGAACACAATTATCTAATCATTATTAACCAATTTAGCTTCATATTGGTTGATCGTCTTCTATGTATGCTCAAACATAGACTTGGTTGATGTTCAAATAGCCAATGATGCTTCTGATATACATCTAAATGCGGAAGGTCCTCAAGTGGATGTAGAAACAGTGCAACCTCGAGGTATGGTACAAGTCTTCGTAACAATATATCTTTACTATTCATAGATGACATTATGTTCTTTTTTGTTGTGGGTGATCTTTTTCCGTGTAAGTGGGTCAAATTTTTTTTAAAATATCAAAAGGATAATATTATATTTTAATCTAGCAAGATGCTAGAAAAAAAGTGCAAATACAAAAGCAAACAAAACCAACAGTGTCAACGAACAAAATATCGTTGCATAGTATATAAATAGTCATACTTACTATTCATAGTTTATCGTTGCACGTTTTCAAATTAGGTATGCTTACATCAATTGAACACAATTCCCAAAGCAGTCAGGGACAGACCCACCTGAACCGGGTGGGTCACGTGACCTTACTAAACTTTAAAAAAAAAAAAACGACGTCGTTTTGGTAAAAAAACTCAAATTTTGACCTAATTATCCGCCCAACTTGATTCTTACCCGGAAATTTTGACCTAATTACCCGCCCGACTAGAAATATTTTTAGGGTTATTATATTTTTGTAACAGATGACCCCACTAAACTTCTCTCCTAGATCCGTCACTGAAAGCAGTACTTACCCAATTTATCTCTATATTTATTGATCATCTTTTATGTATCGTCAGTAAATGACTTTGTTGATTTTCAACTAGCCATTGGTGCTTCTGATGTACATCCAATAAGGGAGGGTCCTACTCTGGTGGATACATAAGTAGTTCATCCTAATGGGCCAATTGTAATTGTTAACGTTTAATTACCACATATAGAACATTGTTTCTTTAAAAAAATATTGTTATTGATGATTTCTTACATGAAATATAGCCTTTCATCTTATAAACATAAATTCCTATGCTATAACTGTTTTACAAAACAACTCATAGATCGTATACACGCACATAGGTGTAATCATACAAGACGACGATGTATACGCCGTCTAGGATTGCGGTGGACATTTCAACCACAGTCATCCATTTTTTCTAAATGCAATACCATTATGTGGATAGAAGAGAAGGGTTAAAAGTAGTATTATGACATCTCCTGTGTATCAACTGCGTTGCGGTAACGGAGACGTCGATTCGCCATGGCTACCTGATGACGTAGATCAAGTGATAATAAAATACTTGACCACCATAAACCAATATTTTAGCAAAGAGGACTGGGTCCATCGTAGTATATATGCCTATAAATAATCGAGTCGATCCCACATGGAACCAATTGTGGGTCATTTTTTAAATAATTAATTAAGCATGTCAAGCACATAAAAACGGTCTATGACCAACAAAGGACAAGAAAAGATAAATTGACACGACTCGACACAACATAAATAAATACAACATAATTAACCTTCCCAATTATTATGTTATCGTTTGGATCTAGAGATTCTATATAAATAAACTAGACTCACTAACTATTAACCCGATTCGTATCTCTTTTATAGTGGCTACGGGAGTCATCCCCTAAACTAGATCTAGCTCCGGGTAGGCCATCTTGATCACTATGCTACATTACGTGACTTCGCTTTTTAGGCCTCCATCTCATATAACTTGCACGCTTACAAAACTAGGGATACCGATATTAACCGTATTCCTCACCTAGGCAACATTCCTGTGGTTAGGCGTACTTCCTAAGGTATCGCATCAGTCTCTGTCCCATTAACATTTACTTTTTAGGTCTTCTATTAATCTACGATGTACGTATAACTAGGTGCTAGCAATTCCCAAATACAGAACATATCTAGATCTCGTTGAAAGTCCCGGAAGATCAATTCATAAGCCGACCTAGGAGCACTATATTGGTATTTCCTAATAATACGCTAATTAAAATAGACGAGCAACGTAGCCTTAGCCATACCTACTAAGATAAGAAATTCTAAATGGACAATCACACCATAAAGACGTGGCTAGACTGACTCGGCGAACAACTAAATCTTAGCGTTTCTCTATACGTAACGGATAACATAGAAATTCATAAAGTAATTATATAGATCTACTAGAAACACGATTATTGATCAAAATAAAGTCATACATAGATCACGAGACATAGGCGTGGGCGTGCGGCTCCTTATAGACGAGGAATCCCCACTGCATCACGTCTAAATCCTAGATCTACATCATTTAACTAAGAAATAACAATCTCAACCGATAAATAATAATTGGGGAATTAATTATAAAAACTAAGAGAAAATAAATGCAAGAACTTACATAATTGCGTAACTTGTATAAAAACCACTCGAGAAAAAAGCGAGAACTTTATTATGAGTTGTGTAAGGTGTGTTTTGCTAATGACCTAGTAGTAAAATATAGATAGGAGTAAAAATTGCATGGGATAAGCTCGAACCGATCCGAGATAGGTTTCTAAATCCAAATGAAGTGCAAAAACGCGTTAGGATAATTCCAAGCTAATCCGGATAGGCAGAGGGCTCGCTCCCAGCGAACAGGAGGCTTGCTGCCAACGTGTCCTCCAAAATTGGATTGGCTTGCTGGCTCTTGTATCCCGTACTCCTCTTCTCGTGCTGCTTCGATATTTATCCTCAATTTAATCTGATTCCACTTCGAATTGCCTTGAAATTTATCTTCTTCTTTGGTAGAAAATCTCCAATTTATCTTTATCTACTAAATAAACATTTATTGCACAGTAAATTGTATTTAAATGATAAAAAACGGATAAATACCAATTTATATTCTATAAATCACGTAACATTAAATAATCAACATGCACATGTGATTTAACATAAAATATATATTATTAGGCTCGATTTAAGGATAATGTTGATGACTTTTACGGGTATATTTTGACCGTCATCAACTACCCCCCACTTAGACATTGATCGTCCCGAACAAAGCATCAATAAGTCATTCCCCAAGACAACATTTTCTATGGTCAGATCATACTTACGCAAGAGACTCGAGGCAACTCATACCAGTCATGCTCATTAGGTATCCATTATTCACTACTCGTTGTGAATCGAAGTGATGTGTGCATGTGCATTCAATTTTAAATAATCGTGGCAAGATTGGAGTTGATGCTAACTTCGCAATCTCAACCTACCAACATCAGTATTCCCACTTCTTAAGCCTCGCATGGGTAAAGACATGGTGCAATAAGCAAGAGCATTATCTATGAGGTTTTTGGACTTGGAGACCGAGAAAAATACTCGAAGCCTCTTAAAAGTTGAATTCTTTTCTCACATTTTCATATTTTCAAGTATTAACACATCTCAAGAAAGAAACTTGCTTTAAAAGTAAATTATGCATTGCAAAAATCCCCTTTCACGGATTGGTCAATAGCATTGAATATTACCACAAGCACGGGCTACTTTGGTAATGTTACTACAAGCTCGATGTCTAACACTTTGTTAAAACACGATAAATCTCAAGCTTATTACTCCGCTTTAATGGCTAGAAGATAAAAATACATCAGTAGATAAATATCGATACTAAGTTCACATAACCAATCATCTACGCAATGTACATATAATTTCTTCAGTTATTATAATTCGTACGGTAAAAATCGATTCAAAGATTGAGTAAGCGAATAATTAATAACTACTTGCAACAATCGGCATGAATATCCTTAAATTTACATTCACATAAGTATAAAATAATCACGTACTCATGCAACTTGGTTCCTTTCTTATCAATTCTTAGCTAGGAACTCACAATTCTAAGGGTACGAGATAAATAATACGGCATTTATTCAATTTTTGCAATTTTTCTTAAATTTTCTACCATACCGTTTCTTTTAATTTTTAATTATAGCACATCATAGCTAAGTCTCCTACCCCCCACTTAAGCATGTCATTGTCCCCAATGACAAAGAAAAAATGAGAACGTAAGAAAAAGACAGCTCTGGAAACGGCTCTAAAGTAAGAAGCAGAATATCGGAGTAGTCCAAGCACGTCGAGGAACGTTGAGGAATATAAGCAAACCAGAGATAGAACACGAAATTCTATCGCTGCAAAATAGGTCTTCAACAAAGCTCGAAACTCGTTACAGCGTTAGCTCATAAAAATAATAATCGAAAAAGGGGCAGTAAAAGGAATACATATAACCTTAAACATTTTTAAGTCCATAAAACGATTACATGTTTGAAGCATTGAAATTATTAATCCTAACTTGCTTTTTAGTACAACATTGTGATTTAGAAAACAGACAACAGACTCGATGCAAAGGAAAATATACTAATCAAGACACGCCTATGAGACTCTATTTCACGTTACAAAGAATCGAGTAAAAAAAAACTTTTGCACATCCTTAACCCAATGGTCATCGGAACACGGCCAAAAAAAAAAAAAAAAAAAAACCTCAACCGTTTTAACGTTACTTTTATTTGACTTAAAAAAAAGAAAAACCTAAAATCCTAAAAAGAATTACAAACACCTAAGAGATAGAAATAGTTCTGAATTTAGAGTCTTCAGCTCAACTCTCCAAATATCATCATTCCCCTTATTTATTGTCCTTTTCCTTCCAGATTTTCACCCGGTCGGCTTTTACTGAGATCTGCTTTCCGTCGTTGAGAATGCATGCTTTCCCTTTGATTGTGAGACCTAGGAAAATACAATCATCCTTGCCATATAAACAGGCACCAACCTCAGCTTATGTCCCCGAAACTAGCGATCTTGAAGATCGAACTCTACGAGTTTGCTTTTTAATCCTTCTCCATCTATCTTTCAACTTCGAGCTTTCTCGATCCTCAACGATTCCTTTGGATGGGGCGGACCCATCTCCGTACACGGTTTCTGCCTCGTCCGCCAGAAGCATTGAGGTATCCGCCGGTACTGTACGCTGGGATTGAGCGTCTATGTCCCTTCTTAAGATATACAGGAATTCTAACTCACTATTTCTTGGGGCAGCGTCAACCATGTCAACATCTCCTTGACTAGGAATCAAGGCATTCTCATCCGCACCATGAACTGTCATAACTGAGATACTAGCCGGAAGCGGAAATCGAGGTCTAAGGATTGTATGAACCTCTGAGCCTTTGGCATCAAACAATGTGAGCTCGAATTTTTGCATGTCTACTCTAGCCTTAGAGGTTGCCATAAATGATCGGCCCAATATAAGTGGGCAGTGGGGATCCTCCTCTACGTCCATCACGACTATATCGACTAGAAAGCGAAGCCTCCCAATTCCTATGGTCATGTGGTTCAAGGCTCCAGTATGCACGGTACGAGAACCATCCCCAAAGTGAATGTTCATCGTCGTGTTCATAACGGTATAGACTCCAATTCTCTCACAAACGCTATAGGGAACTATATTTAGGCTCGATCCGGAGTCAATCAGCGCTAAGCCAGCTCTCTTCTTATCCAAGACTACGTCAACAATAAACGCCCCAGGATCTTCTAACTTTGGAAGTAGACGAGCGCGATCCTTTAGGTCTTCTGCCTCAGATTGGCAGGGTACTATGGGTCTAGTGTTGAACTCAGACTCAAGGTCAGAATCAGAGCTCGGGTATGGTACCCTGAGTCTGAGTTCAACACTAGACCCATAGTACCTGCGCCAAACCGAAAGCGTAAGACCTAAAGGATCGCGCTTATCTACTTCCAAAGTTAGGAGATCATGGGGCGTTTATTGTTGATGTAGTCTTGGATAAGAAGAGAGCTGGCTTAGCGCTGATTGACTCCGGATCGAGCCTAAATATAGTTCCCTATAGAGTTTGTGAGAGAATTGGAGTCTATACCGTTATGAACACGACGATGAACATTCGCTTTGGGGATGGTTCTTGTACCGTGCATACTGTAGCCTTGAACCACATGACCATAGGAATTGGGAGGCTTCGCTTTCTAGTCGATATAGTCGTGATGGATGTAGAGGAGGATCCCCACTGCCCACTTATACTGGGCCGATCATTTATGGCAACCTCTAAGGCTAGAGTAGACATGGAAAAATTCGAGCTCACATTGTTTGATGCCAAAGGCACAGAGGTTCATACAATCCTTAGACCTCGATTTCTGCTTCCGCCTAGTATCTCAGTTATGACAGTTCATGGTGCGGATGAGACTGCCTTGATTCCTAGTCAAGGAGATGTTGACATGGTTGACGCTGCCCCAAGAAATAGTGAGTTAGAATTCCTGTATATCTTAAGAAGGGACATAGACGCTCAATCCCAGCGTATATAATACCGCGGATACCTCAATGCTTCCGTGGACGCGGCGCGTAAACCGTAATACGGAGATGGGTCCGCCCCATCCAAAGGAATCGTTGAGGATCGAAAAGCTCGAAGTTGAATGATAGACGGAGAAGGATTAAAAAGCGAACTCGTAGAGTTCGATCTTCAAGATCGCTAGTTTCGGGGACAGAAGCTGAGGTTGGTGCCTGTTTAGATGGCAAGGATGATTGTATTTTCTTAGGTCTCACCACCAAAGGGAAAGCACGCATTCTCAACGAAGGAAAGCAGATCTCAGTGAAAGCCGACCGGGTGAAAATCTGGAAGGCAAAGGACAATAAATCAGGGGAATGATTATACTTGGAGAGTCGAGCTGAAGACTCTAAATTCAGAACTATTTCTATCTTTTAGGTGTTTGTAATTCTTTTTAGGACTTTAGGTTTTTCTTTTCTTTAAGTCAATAAAAGTAACGTTAAAACGGTTGAGGTTTTTTTTTTTTTTTGGGTTCCGATGACCATTGGGTTAAGGATGTACAAAAGTTTTTTAACTTGATTCGTTGTAACGTGAAGTAGAGTCTCATAGGCGTGTCTTGATTATTATATTTTCCTTTGCATCGAGTCTGTTGTCTATTTTCTAAATCACAATGTTGTACTAAAAAGTAAGTTAGGATTAATAATTTCAATGCTTCAAACATGTAATCGTTTTATGGACTTAAAAATGTTTAAGGTTTAATGTATTCCTTTTACTGCCCCTTTTTCGATTATTATTTTTATGAGCTAACACTGTAACGAGTTTTGAGCTTTGTTGAAGACCTATTTTGCAGCGACAGAACTTCGTGTTCTATCTCTGGTTTGCTTATATTCCTTGACGTTCCTCGACGTGCTTGGACCACTCCAATATTCTGCTTCTTACTTGAGAGCCGTTTCCAGAGCTAAGTATTTTTCTAACGTTCTCATTTTTTCTTTGTCATTGACATGTTTAAGTGGAGGGTAGGAGACTTAGCTATGTTGTGCTATAATTAAAAATTAAAAGAAACGGTATGGTAGAAAATTTTAGAAAAATTGCAAAAATTGAATAAATGCCATATTATTTATCTCGTACCCTTAGAATTGTGAGTTCCTAGCTAAGAATTGATAAGAAAGGAACCAAGTTGGATGAGTACGTGATCATTTTATACTTATGTGAATGTAAATTTAAGGATATTCATGCCGATTGTTGCAAGTAGTTATTTATTATTCGATTACTCAATCTTTGAATCGATTTTTACCGTACGAATTATAATAACTGAAGAAATTATGTGTAGATTGCGTAGATGATTGGTTATGTGAATTTAGTATCGATATTTATCTACTGATGTATTTTTATCTTCTAGCCATTAAAGCGGAGTAATAAGCTTGAGATTTATCTGTGTTTTAAAAAAGTGTTAAACACTGGGCTTGTAGAAATATTACCAAAGTAGCTTCGCGCTTGTGGTAATATTCAATGCTATTGACCAATCCGTGAAAGGGGATTCTTGCAATGCATAATTTACTTTTAAAGCAAGTTTCTTTCTTGAGATGTGTTAATACTTGAAAATATGAAAATGTGAGAAAAGAATTCAACTTTTAAGAGGCTTCGATTATTTTTCTCGGTCTCCAAGTCCAAAAACCTCATAGATAACACTCTTGCTTATTGCACGATGTCTTTACCCATGCGAGGCTTAAGAAGTGGGAATACTGATGTTGGTAGGTTGAGATTGCGAAGTTAGCATCAACTCCAATCTTGCCACGATTATATAAAATTGAATGCACATGCACACATCACTTCGATTCACAACGAGTAGTGAATAATGGATACCTAATGAGCATGACTGGTATGAGTTGCCTCGAGTCTCTTGCATAAGTATGATCTGACCATGGAAAATGTTGTCTTGGGGAATGACTAATTGATGATTTGTTCGGGACGATGAAAGTCTAAGTGGGGGGTAGTTGATGACGGTCAAAATATATACCCGTAAAAGTCATCAACATTATCCTTAAATCGAGCCTAATGATATATATTTTATGTTAAATCATATATGTATATTGATTATTTAATGTTACGTGATTTATAGAATATAAATTGGTATTTATCCGTTTTTTATCATTTAAATACAATTTACTGTGCCATAAATGTTTATTTTGTAGATAAAGATAAATTGGAGATTTTCTACCAAAGAAGAAGATAAGTTTCAAGGCAATTCGAAGTGGAATCAGATTAAATTGAGGATAAATATCGAAGCAGCACGAAAAGAGGAGTACGGGATACAAGAGCCAGCGAGCCAATCCAATTTTGGAGGACTCGTTGGCAGCAAGCCTCTTGTTCGCTGGGAGCGAGCCCCTCTGCCTATCCGGATTAGCTTGGAATTATCCTAACGCGTTTTCAAACTTCATTTGGATTTAGGAAACCTATCTCAGATCGGTTCAGGCTTATCCCATGCGAATTTTTACTCCTACATATATTTGTACTAGTTCATTAGCAAAAACATACCTTACACAACTCATAATAAAGTTCTCAGTTTTTCTCAGAGTGGTTTTTATACAAGTTCTGCAATTATGTAAGTTCTTGTATTTATTTTCTCTTAGTTTTTATAATTAATTCCCCAATTATTATTTATCGGTTGAGATTGTTATTTCTTAGTTAAATGATGTAGATCTAGGATTTAGACGTGAGGCTGTGGGGATTCCTCGTCTATAAGGATCCGCACTCCCACGCCTATGTCTTGTGATCTATGTATGACTTTGTTTTGATCAATAATCGTGTTTCTAGTAGATCTATAATTACTTTATGAATTTCTATTTTATCCGTTACGTAGAGAAACGCTAAGATTTAGTTGTTCGCCGAGTCAGTCTAGCCACGTCTTTATGGTGTGATTGTCCATTTAGAATTTCTTATCTTAGTAGGTATGGCTACGGCTACGTTGCTCGTCTGTTTTAATTAGCGTATTATTAGGAAATACCAATATAGTGCTCCTCGGTCGGCTCATGAATTGATCTTCCGAGACTTTCAGCGAGATCTAGATCTGTTTTGTATTTGGGAATTGCTAGCACCTAGTTATACGTACATCGTAGATTAACAGGAGACCTAAAAAGTAAATGTTAATGGGACAGAGACTGATGCGATCGCTTAGGAAGTACGCCTAACCACAGGAATGTTGCCTAGGTGAGGAATACGGTTAATATCGGCATCCCTAGTTTTGTAAGCGTGCAAGTTATATGAGATGGAGGCCTAAAAAGCGAAGTCACGTAATGTAGAATAGTAATCTAGATGGCCTACCCGGAGCTAGATCTAGTTTAGGGGATGACTCCCGTAGCCACTATAAAAGAGATACGAACCGGGTTAATAGTTAGTGAGTCTAGTTTATTTATGTATAATCTCTAGATCCAAACGATAACATAATAATTGGG
This sequence comes from Gentiana macrophylla, assembly GCA_026214975.1. NCBI lineage: Eukaryota > Viridiplantae > Streptophyta > Magnoliopsida > Gentianales > Gentianaceae > Gentiana > Gentiana macrophylla. Next base: position 61,203,377 of record CM047805.1, read on the forward strand.
GAGGTTAATTATGTTGTATAATTATGTTGTATTTATTTATGTTGTGCCGAGTCGTGTCAATTTATCTTTTCTTGTCCTTTGTTGGTCATAGACTGTTTTTATGTGTGCTTGACATGCTTAATTAATTATTTATAAAATGACCCACAATTGGTTCCCTATGGGATCGACCTTGATTCGCTATAGCTATACTATGACGGACCTAGTCCTCTTGCTAGTATAGCATATTTTATTAAAAGTAAATTCGTAAATATTGTGAATAGTGTCTGTTTAATTAATTTTCGTAGTATAAAGTTAACCTATAAGTGTCATAAAACGAATTGGGGCAGTCCCCCAGAATTTGGTGAACTCGCTCCCAGCCAGCCCTGAATTCGCTGGGAGCAAGCCAGATTTTCTGGTCGGTTTCTGTTCAGTTTCATTTTACCTAGTCTTTGCTTTGTGTTTTCGTATTTTTCATAATTTTTAGAGTCTGTTTTAGTTTCGTTTTTAATATATAGTCTAGTTAAAGGCCTAGCCTTTTATGTTTTTAATTGTTTTATTGTTTTTTGTTATTTTATAGTACGCTACTCGGAAATCGAAGGAACCGCTTGAGCCATATAATCCTGAAATAGAGAAATTTGCAAGGCGAAATAGGATGTTAGCTAGAGAACTGGTTAAGCAAGGAGAAGAGGATCCAAATCTTGAGGAAAGCGAGCACGAATTGGAAGAAGGACATACAACCGATCATTCTGAGCATTCTGAATCTAAGGCAGAAATGGAAGGCATTCCGAACAATCCGAACCAGGTACTTAATCCTGAAGTTATTAATAATGCCAATAATGTTAATAATGCTAATAATGGAAACCAAGCCCTAGCTCAAGGAGCGAGGCATACTTTACAGAGTTATGCAACACCTACTATTGAGCAATTCATTCCCGCTATCATAGCACCGCAAGACCCTGCAGAAGTCTATCACCCTAGGCCTAATGTAATTCAAATGGTGACCAACTATTCCACTTTTCATGGAATCCAAAACGAGGATCCTGGTGTTCACGTGACAAATTTCTTGGAAATCGTTAGCACTGTGAAGCCAGAATTAATCCCGGAGGGTAACATTCGTCTTAACCTTTTCCCCTTCACTTTGAAAGATAAAGCTAAGCAATGGCTTCTCTCTTTAGAGGCTGGATCTATCATTACTTGGGAACAATTGTTGCAAAAATTCATGAATAAGTATTTTCCTTTAGGAAAAACCTTTAAGTTACGCCAGGATAACTTAGGATTTAAGCAACAACCTGGGGAGAGTTTTGATCAAGCTTGGGAGCGTTTTAAGGAAGCTATGAGAAAGTGTCCTCATCATGATATCTCTCTTTGGCTTTTAATGCAAAATTTTTACCATGGATTGAGAGAGACTGAGAAAATTAGAGTAGACGCCTCTAGCAATGGAGCATTTGTTCTTTTATCTCCTGAGGAGGCACAAGGAAAGATGGAGCAAATATCGATGAATAGTCAATGGGGAGGCAATGACATAGCTACTGCGAAGATGGCCGCTGACATATTTGAGGATAGTGCATCTACCAAAATCTTAGAACAACTGTCTGTTATCAACAATAAGGTAGATGGAATGCAAGAGAGGATGGCAAGAGTAGAGAAAGGGACTGGAATTGAAGTAATTCATCAAAGTGAGAATGCTGGTACTGAAGAAGCCAATTATATTGGGAGACAAGGAAATCAATGGGGAGGATATAAGCCTAATCATAACCATCCTGGATTCCGATAGTGACCCTAATGCAGCAGAAGGGCCTAAACCGCCTACTACTTATGTACCCCAGCAAACTAACACTTTTGGTTGGGAAGCTGCAATAGAAAAATTGAGCAATGTCGTTACTGACAATATGGGACAACTTTCAAAATATATGGCTGAGTTAGCCACTAACTTTAGCCAATATTGTTAGAAAAACGATGCTAAGGTGACCAATCAAGAAGCCATAGTCCAAAATCTCACTCACCAAATAGGACAGTTAGCTGAGCAAGTCTCAACTAGACCTCCTGGAGGATTGCCAAGCAACACTGATAAAAATCCTAAGGATTTGAATGCGATCATGACTAGAAGTGGGAAAGAAGTAACTCCACCATCTTTAAAAGAGAAAGAGAAAGCCGTAGAGAGTAAGGATGGTGAGCCAAGCAAGGAAGCAAATGCCTCTGGAACCTTGCCGGAGCAAGAAACCTATAAGGAACCTACTGGCCCAAGAGTTGAGCTTTATAATAATAAGTATCCTATTTTCACTGATGTCGATCCTTCAACCTTACCTTATCCTCCATGCAAATCTAAGCCTAAGGTTGATGACAAAAGGTATAAGAAGTTTATAGATATCTTTAGAAAGTTACACATCAATATACCTTTAGTTGAAGCACTTGCTGAGATGCCTGAGTACACCAAGTTCTTAAAAGAAGTTGTCTCTACTAAGAGGAAACTCCTAGATTTAGAGACCATTTGCCTAAATGAGGAGTGCTCAGCCATTCTTCAACATAAGTTACCCGCTAAGTGCAAGGGTCCGGGAAGTTTTCTCATTCCATGCACCATAAGTAACGTATGTTTGAACAAGGCCTTGTGTGATCTAGGAGCGAGTGTAAATCTGATGCCTCTATCCATTTTTCAAAAGCTAGGTATGAAAGACCTTAAAAAGACTTCAATTACTTTGCAATTAGCTGATCGATCAGTTAAGGAACCTTGTGGAGTGGTTGATGATGTGCTAGTAAGAGTTGAGAAATTTGTGTTTCCTGTCGACTTTGTTGTGCTAGATATGGAAGCTAACTACGAAGTGCCCCTAATCTTAGGAAGACCTTTTATGGCCACTAGTAGGACGCTTATCGATGTTTACAAAGGAGAGTTAGTGTTAAGAGTTAATGGAGATGAAATAGCATTCAACGTGTTTGACACTATGAAGACACCTGATGATGGAGAGGATGCATGTTTCATGTTGGATTATGTTGACAAGCTTGTCAATGACTTCCAACAATATGAGGATATTAAAGATTTCCTCGAGGCTACTCTAGAGTTAGAGGATGAAGTGCCATATGAAAAGAGCGAGGAAGAAAAAGTGATATGGCCTGGATGTAGTAGAAGAACCCCTGGCCATGTTGAGGAGATGAAGTCTACCGAGGTTGAGAAATTCTACCATAGACCGATGTGGCATAAGTTCTTTGAACTTAAGATGACTGGACAAAAGTTAAAGACCTCGTTAGAAGAACCACCTACCAATTTGACATTGAAGCCTCTGCCTGCACATTTGAAGTATGTATTCCTTCAAGATGAGACCTTGCCGCTTATTATTTCTTCTGCCTTGAGTGAAATACAAGAAGAAAAGCTGATGAGAGTGTTGAGAGAATATCGCGGAGCATTTGGATGGACAATAGCTGACATTAAAGGCATTAGCCCTAGTGTCTGTATGCATAAAATCTCCGTCGATCCTGCAAAGAAAGCGGTTGCACAACCCCAAAGAAGTTTGACTCCACAATTAAAGGACGTGGTTAGGAATGAAGTTATTAAGATGTTAGAAATGAGAATCATCTTTCCTATCTCTGATAGTGAATGGGTTAGCCCGATCCACGTAGTTCCGAAAAAGGGGGGTTTGGCGGTGCAAGCCAACGAGTTAAATGAGTTGATTCCTGTTAGACTCATTACTGGTCATAGAGTGTGCATTGACTTTAGGAAGTTGAATGATGCAACTCGTAAGGATCACTTCCCTCTTCCCTTCATTGATCAAATGCTCGAGAGACTGAGCGGACATGCGTTTTATTGCTTTCTTGATGGTTACTCAGGATATTATCAAATTCATATCTCACCCGAGGATCGTGAAAAGACCACTTTTACATGTCCATACGGAACCTTTGCTTACAATAGAATGCCCTTTGGTTTGTGCAACGCACCAGCAACGTTTCAAAGATGCATGATTTCTCTGTTTGTTGATATGGTTGAAGATTTCCTAGAGATCTTTATGGATGATTTCTCCGTATTTGGAGATGATTTCGATTCATGTCTCACGCGTCTAGCAAGAGTGTTGAAGAGATGCGAGGAGACGAATCTGGTGCTTAACTGGGAGAAATGTCATCTTATGGTTACTGAAGGTATAGTACTTGGCCACCGTATTTCAAAGAATAGTATAGAGGTGGATAGAGCAAAAGTAGAGGTAATTGAAAAACTGCCTCCGCCAACCAATCTTAAGACTTTGCGAGGTTTTCTTGGCCACGCGGGATTCTACCGCCGGTTTGTGAGGGACTTTTCCTTAATCTCTCGACCTCTTACTGAGTTATTGGCCAAGGATGTGCCATTTGTGTTTACTAATGAGTGCATGAAAGCTTTCAATAAGTTAAAGAGCATGCTTATTACTGCACCCATTCTGATTGTGCCTGATTGGAATCTACCTTTTGAGTTGATGTGCGATGCAAGCGATACTCTCAGTAGAGTGCACCTTAGGACAACGGAAAGACAAGATCTTTAGGCCCATCTACTATGCTAGTCGAACTTTGAATACTGCTCAAAGGAATTATGCAACTACTGAGAAAGAGCTTCTGGCTGTTATCTTTGCATTTGACAAGTTTAGATCTTATCTAGTGGGATCTAAGGTCACTGTTTGGACTGACCATGCGGCTTTGAAGTATCTTTAGCCAAACAATATTCCAAGCCAAGGTTATTAAGATGGATTCTACTATTGCAAGAGTTTGATGTAGAAATCCGTGATAAGAAAGGATCTGAGAATCTGGTTGCGGATCATCTTTCCCATTTACAAATAGAGGATACTCGAGATTGGAGAAACATTTCCTGATGAACAGTTATTCTCCATCACGGCTATACATGGGAAAGATGATTGTGCTGCGGTATCTTTGCGTGTTGAGGTTGTGAAGGAGAAGAAACAACCAAGGTTTAAAGACTTTGTGAATTATCTATCCGTGAAATGCTTGCCACCAAATCTCAACCCCCAAGAAAGAAAGAAATTCTTTAAGGATCTTAGGCACTATTATTGGGAAGAGCCCAATCTTTTTAAGCTAGGATCCGAAAATGTCTTTAGGAGATGTGTGCCGAAAGAGGAGATGTATGATATCCTGAGACATTGCAATGCTTATGAGGCCGGAGGACATTATGGAGGAGACAAGATGGTTGCGATAGTTCTCCAATGTAGTTTTTACTGGCCCACTTTGTTCAAAGATGCGCATCAATATGCTAGCTCTTGTCATTCTTGCCAAATGACGGGAAATATCTCGAGAAGAAATGAAATGCCACTGAAGAATATCCTAGAGGTGGAATGATGTATGATAAAAATATAACTATATTATATGACTTTTTATATCGTATTTACGATAATATCGTATAAATTCTATAAAAATATATCTAAAAACTCATAAAAATCTAAATCGTTATAAATAGATATTATCGTTATAATTTTAGTAAAAATTATAGTTTTGTGGTCAGAATTACTGTGGCTCGTGTTTTTGACTGTTTCAGGGTATGTATGATGGAAAACTGAAGAATTAAAATCGAAACAGTAGAAAACCGAAGAAAGATATTTTTCAAAGTCCGGCCCGAACCGAAAAAACCGGCCCGAGCCGAATCTCCTCGCCACCAAAGACATGGGCACACGACACCAAGGAATCTCCCATCGTAGCACCGCCCGCGCCGCCTTGTACTCAGTCTATAAATACTCCTCGATTGCAGGTTTGTAGGAAGTGTACCAATATATATATCACTTATATATATATATATATATATATATATATCTTTATATTATATATATTTCTTTTTAGTTAGTTTCTAGTAAAATACCGTAACGGCACTCTGCCGAAATAATAATGTAGTATAAGTCTCGTGTAATACTTAGAAGGATTATCAAGGCTCGTTGTTGTTAAAGGAGTTGCTATTTCCGGAGAATACGGCTCTAATGCTTCAATTGTACTCTGGTAACATTCTAATGTATTTATGTTTGTTTGTTGTTATTAGTATCTATATATTAGTTATAATGATATTAGGCTAACTCTATATCTAGCCAAGACATGAAATTAAATTAGTTTTATCTTTTTAGGGAAATAGATGATGACTATGTTAAAATGGAATTAAAATCGATTATAATGAATCTCTTTCCATTTGAGCTTAATGAAATGTTAAAATTGAATTAGCTACTCGATTTAACAAGAATCGTAACCTAATGATGAACTGACCAGAGAAGTTAGGATACGCGATCACGAATAGAAAGACCGGAGGGTAAAAATGGCCGTCTGACAAACGGAATCCTATTTCCTACCCGGGGGCAGATTTGTCCTAGAAAAATAAATCTTATTGAAAATTGACTCAAGATATTATCACGTTAAAAATCACCTGTTTAATTGAGCAATACTCAAAATACCGGCCGTATGATAAAACGGAGTTCCCGAGCTTGAGGATGACATTAGACTGAGGACTTTTGGCATATGACAATTTCATACGCTCGTGTGAGGAGGAGTTGTCTAGCTTAGGAGTACACCGGTTCATATATAATTGAATAACCTTAAAATAAGGATAGATCAAGCACATCTATTTCTACTAAAAAGAGATATTGATTCAGTGACATATTCTTGGCTAGTTTCTAATAATATTACTAGTATTTATATTCTATATATTGTATTGGTACCTATATATATATATATATATATATATATATATATATATATATATATATATATGTATTTCTATATATTTATATATATATATATTTATGTATCTATATATATCTGTTTTAGTTTTATGCATTTATTTACTGTTTTAATTTTATTTACGGTTTTACGATTACAAAAAGGAAAAACTGCGACTTAGATTGAGTTAATAACAGCTTCTTGGTGTTTAGCCACACTCTGAATTACCACACGCTTCCCTGAGGATTCGACACCTGACTCACCACACTAGCACTACAATTTGACCCGGTACACTGCCGGTAAGGATTGTATAGCATAGAAATAGTCCGTCAGCTTTTCTGGCGCCGTTGCCGGGGACGCATGACGCTAATTCATTGTGTCTATGGTTACTACTTGTATTAGCTCAAAATTCTCGAGGATAAGTCAACACTCTTCTTATCACATTTATTTTTTATTTTTCGTTGGTACTTACCTTATAAGTAAGTTGCCAATTTTTACTACTATCAATTTCGTGTTATTTTCTATTTTTGATAGTTGATGACCAGAAGCGGTAAGTCCCCACTCACTCCTTATAAGCCTGACATAAATACTTACGAAAGGCAGTTAAGAGTAGAGAGTAAACGTGGTCATACTAGTCAGGGAAATCCTGACGAATCATCATCAAATCAAGAAACTAGAATGGCCAAAACTAGTGATGAAACACCTGAACAAGGGCTAGAACATGCCCAAGGACATGGACAAAACCTTAATCAGACTTTACCAATACCAAATAACCAGAATCCTAAAAATTGAAATAATCAGAATCGGAACCAGAATAATCATAATAATCCTAACCTACCAAACCCGAGACCTATCTGTGATCAGACCGTAAGGAGAAATCAGACTAATAATCCAATTCATTTACCAAATGAAGGAGCAAATAATTTCAAAATAAAATCTCATCTTTTTGGTTTAATTGACACAAGAGCCCAATTTCTAGGAGAGGATGATGAAGATCCACATCATCATCTCTATCTTTTCGAAGAATTATGCAATACAGCCAAGAGTCAATGTGCTCATCGTGAATTAACGAGGATGTCTATGTTTCCTTTTTCTTTAAAAGGAAGAGCACGAGATTGGTTTATGTCACTCCCACATCATTCATTGACAAGTTGGGAGGAGATTCAAACCGAGTTCTTAAAGCAGTATTTTACTCCTGGTAGAAATTTGGAATTAAAGGTCGAAATTGCTAATTTTAGACAAGGATCTGAAGAAACGCTTGGGAATGCTTGGGAAAGATTTAAGAAACTATTAAGAGCCTGTCACGGTCATGGTTATTCCTTAGATATGCAAATTCAGCTTTTTTGTCGTAAATTAAGGAAAGACTTACGTGCAGATGTACATCATGCATGTGGTGGTTCGTTAATGATGAGTGAAGCCCAATTAGTTTACGATGCTATTGAAAAGATTTCCAAAAATAACCGAATGTGGGAAACCGGTTCTAGCATAAGAAAAGTAGCATTTGCAGGAGAATGTACATCGAATACGGAAGTTCTAGCACACTTGGAGAATTTGAGTAGGAAATTTGATGGCTTACAAGCTAGTAAGAATACTAACTCGGAGAATAATCTAACAAATGACTACTCAAATCATGTTAATGTATCATTAGGGAAAGAAGAACCAGAAGGATATTCAAGGGAGGAGGTGAGTTTTTTACAACAGCATAAGAATTTGAACAACACGTATTCAAACTCGTTTAATGCTATTAGAAGAGATCACCCTACTTTTCGTTGGTCTGAAAACCCTAGTAAGCAATGCCAACCACCGTATCCAGTTCAATATAAGAATTCGTATAGTAATCCTGTTTATCAAGGAGATGCCGCAAATCAAAATCTGCAATCATTGCCTAGATCATATCCACAACATACTATTCAAAGTATACCAGTCACCCAAAGTTCAACTCAACCTGAAGGAGTTGATAAATGGGAAAAATTAATAGAGAACATGAAGTGTGTAGTATCTACTCAAGCTCAAAATGTAGAAACTATGATCACTTCTATAGGTATAGTCACTAAGGATATGAGTACGTTGAAAACATCCATGAGTGGACATGATACCAGAATGAGAACTATAGAAGCATCAATAAGGAATATGGAAGATCATTTGAGTAGAGAAGGAGAACGTAAAAACAGTAGACCTCCAGAAGGATTACCAAGTAATACCGAAAGAAACCCGAGAGAGGTAAATGCTGTTATTACGAGGAGCAGAAAACTCTGTGGAAATACTGGAACAGAAAACTTAGGAGATAATGAAGTAGAGAATGATTTAGATGGTAAAATTGAAACGAATATAGAAACCTCAGATGAACTTGAATTTACTGATGAAGAAGAAGAAATTATTGAAAATTTCTTAAGACAAAATAGTAATGTTGAACCTGAAAGTAAGAATGAGGAATGGGTCAAAGTTCCTAGACTTCTAAAAGATCCAATGGATAAAGACCTAAGAACCTTATTTAAGGAACATGTTAGAGAAAACAACACTGAAGAAAAGAAGGAAGATTTGCCAATAACCGAAAAAGGAAAAATTGATACAGAAGAAGTTTCAAAGAAAAGATCGTATGATAATGAAACATGGCGACCAGTTGATTCTCAAAGATTTAAGGAAAAAGGAAAAGAGAAATTAACTTCAGAACCAAAGGTTATAGATTTGGAATCTGTACCTTACCCACCTAAAGATCAAATTAAAAAGATAAAAACTGATAAGAAGTATGCTCGTTTCCTTGATACTTTTCGTCATATTCATGTCAATATTCCTGTTATCGAAGCCTTAATCAACATGCCTACCTATGGAAAGTTTCTTAAGGATATTCTATCGAACAAAAAAATGTTAGAAGAAAATGAGAATATATGCCTTAATGAAGAATGCTCTGCAATACTTCAACATAAGTTACCTCCTAAACTTAAAGATCCTGGTAGTTTTACCATTCCATGTGAGATTGGAGGATTTCTGTTTAAGAGAGTGCTATGTGATCTCGGAGCAAGTATAAATCTCATGTCTTATGAGGATTATTGGAAACTAGGTATAGGAGAGCTTACAAATACTGAAATGACTATGCAAATGGCAGATAGATCAATTAAACATCCGAAGGGAGTCATCGAGGACGTGTTGGTTAAAGTAGACAAATTTTACTTCCCAGTAGATTTTTTAATAATGGAAATGGAAGAAGGATATTCAGCACCAATAATTCTAGGTCGTCCATTTCTAGCTACAGGAAGAACATTAATCGATGTTCAAAAAGGTGAACTAATACTAAGAGTTAATGAAGAAGAAGTTTCCTTCAATATCTTCAAAGCTATGAACCATCCATACAAATCACCAGAATCATGTTCTTTTATAGATGAGATATCTACATTCTGTGATGACCAATTGCTAGATTATGAAGATAGATTAGAAGAATGCCTAGCATTGTCTATCTATAAAGAAGATGAAAATGATACTGAAATGAGAGAAGTAATCCTTTATCTTAATAAAGGACTGTTTTCTAAGCATCCATGGCATAAGTATTTGGAATTAGAACTAGAAGGACCAATTCTAAAACCTTCAGTAGAAGATCCACCAAGGAATCTGGAGTTGAAGCCACTTCCTTCAAATCTGAAGTATGCTTTTCTTGAAACTGATAATCTACTACCGATTATTATTTCATCAACCGTAACCAATGAACAGGAAGATCAATTACTAAGAATGTTAAGAAATCATAAGAAAGCATTTGGATGGACAGTGGCAGATATTCAAGGAATTAGCCCTGAGATATGCGTTCATAAAATTATTCTAAATGAAGGAGCTAAACCTTGTATTCAGCCACAACGCCGCCTCAACCCAAATTTGCAAACTATTGTTAAGAAAGAGGTTATTAAGCTATTAGAAATAGGGATAATCTTTCCCATATCTGATAGTGAATGGGTAAGTCCGACTCAAGTGGTACCAAAGAAAGGTGGTTTCACGGTAAAAGAAATTGATAAAAAATGAATGGATTCCGACAAGGGAAATTACCGGATATCGAATGTGTATTGATTTTCGGAAACTGAATGATCATACTAAGAAAGATCATCATCCACTTCCATTCATCATACAGATGTTGGAATGATTAAGTGGACATAAATATTACTGTTTCCTAGATGGCTATTCAGGCTACTTACAAATATTCATTGCAGCAGGAGATAGAGAAAAGACTACATTCACTTGTCCTTATGGAACTTTTGCTTATAAACGAATGCCCTTTGGCTTATGTAATGCACCAGCTACATTTCAGAGATGTATGATGGCTATATTTTCTAACATGGTCGAGAAGTTTTTAGAAATCTTTATGGATGACTTTAGTGTTTATGGAGATTCTTTCGATGAATGCTTATCGCACTTAGATCGAGTGTTACAACGCTGTGAAGATACCAATTTAGTTTTAAACTGGGAAAAATGTCACTTAATGGTATCAGAAGGAATTGTTCTAGGTCATAGAATCTCTGAAATAGGTATTGAAGTGGACAAAGCTAAAGTTGAAGTAATTGAAAAATTACCTCCACCAATTAATCTAAGAACTCTAAGAGGATTTCTTGGACATGATGGATTTTATAGAAGATTTATTGCAGACTTTTCGAAGATAGCAAAGCCTCTAAGTCATTTGCTTGAAAAGGAAGTACCATTTAACTTTGAAGATAAATGTATGGAAGCTTTTCAGACCCTAAAAGCAAGGTTAACTCTTCGCACTGCTGCTAGTAGTACCGCACCGCATTGAAGTTTGTCGTTTGAAATTATGTGTGATGCGAGTGATTTAGCTGTAGGAGCTGTTTTAGGTCAAAGATATAACAAAGTACTCAAGGCAATCTACTATGCATCTCACACGTTAAACGCAGCTCAACTTAATTACGCAACTACGGAAAAAGAACTGTTGGCTGTAATTTTTGCCTCAGATAAGTTTAGATCGTATATTGTTGGATCTAAGGTCATAATTTATACAGACCATTCAGCTCTGAAATACCTTTTAACTAAGAAAGATGCTAAACCTCGTCTTCTTAGATGGATTCTGTTACTTCAAGAATTTGATATTGAAATTAAGGATAAAAAAGGGAGTGAAAATGTAGTAGCAGATCATCTAAGTAGAATGGAAAATGATGAAGGAAAAGGAAATGAAATACGAGATTCCTTTCCAGATGAACAACTTTTTAGGATCGATACTCCCTCAACCGTGCAATTATTAAAAGATAGAATACCATCAAAAGAGAATTCACCATGGTTTGGGAATATTGTTAACTATCTTACCTGTAAGTACATTCCGTCTCACTGGACTTGGCAGCAGAAAAAGAAATTCTTTTACGACTTAAAGTTTTACTATTGGGAGAAACCAGATCTTTTCCGAAGATGTTCGGATGGAATAATCAGAAAATGTATTCCTGATAATGAGATCTTAAGTGTTTTATCTTTTTGTCATGATCGTGAGGCAGGGGGTCATCATGGAGGATGGAAAACTGCTTTTAAAGTTTTACAATGTGGTTTTTATTGGCCTACACTATATAAAGATGCGTATAAATATGTAAAATCTTGTGAATCATGCCAAAAATGGGGAAACATATCTATAAAACATGAAATGCCTATGCAACCGATCTTAGAATGTGAGTTATTTGATGTATGGGGTATAGATTTCATGGGACCTTTCCCTATATCTTTTGGAAAAAGATTTATTCTAGTAATGGTTGATTATGTCTCGAAATGGGTAGAAGCTGAAGCTCTTCCCATTAATGATACCAAGGTGGTGCTAAGGTTCCTTAAAAAGAATATATTTACAAGATATGGCACTCCGAGGGCTATCATTAGTGATAGAGGTTCACATTTTTGCAACCGACCATTTACTAAGATAATTGAGATGTATGGTGTAACTCATAAACTAGGAACACCCTATCATCCGCAAACTAGTGGATAGGTAGAGGTGTCTAATAGAGAAATTAAAAGAATCGTGGAGAAAACAGTGGACTCAAATCGTAGAAACTGGGCAGAAAGACTAAATGATGCATTATGGGCATACATAACAGCCTTTAAAACACCAATTGGTTGTTCCCCTTATAAATTAGTTTTTGGTAAATCTTGTCATCTCCCTGTTGAATTAGAACACCGAGCTTTATGGGCTATTAAATTCCTAAATTTTGATCCTAAAGCTGTTGGTGATCATAGGTTACTTCAGTTAACAGAACTGGAAGAATTTCGACTCGATTCTTATGAAAATGCTCGAATCTACAAGGAACGCACGAAAGCTTTCCATGATAAGAAAATCTATAGTCGTGAGTTCCATGTAGGTGATCGAGTACTTTTATACAATTCACGTTTAAAGTTGTTTCCAGGAAAGCTTAAATCTAGATGGACAGGTCCATACGACGTAACTAAAGTCTATAAGTCTGGAGCTGTTGAACTAACTGATGGAAAAACAACTTTCATAAATAATGGCCACATGGTAAAATTATTCGTGGAAACTGAAGGGATACCTCAAACAGAAGAAATATTATTGCTTAACGACCCTCCAACGGATTAAGGAAGCAGGAATTCTAAACTCAGCCGATTACGGGTACTATCTTTTTAATTCACTTTTTAATATGCAATTTAATTAGTTTCGTCTTTTACCGGATAGACGTTAAAGAACTGGAATGCCTTTCATAGATAGAATAGAAGTTTTTATTTTACTTTTAAAATTAGGTTTAGATAAAGATGTTGCCTTTAGAATAGAAGCCTTAGTTTTTAACTTGAACAAGGAGCTGATACGCGAAATCAGAGAAAGAGATCTTTGTAATGGAAAATCGAGAAGTGCTATAAAGAGAAGGGCAAGATTTCTAAAGAGATGTAGAATCTGTGGAAAAAGTGAACATAATGGAAAATGTGGAGACAGCACAACCAAATCCCAGGATGAATGTTTGAATGTAATTAAGATAGGAACGACTAGGTGGTTATCCGAAAATCCCGATGGACAACAAAGAGAGAATTCAAACGCATCATTTCTAGGAATTAGGTTAATGGACCGTTATTATAGAAATCTTGAAGATTTAAGAATGATGGGAGTAGAATTAGATTAAGTTTATGTTTTTTTATATATAATTTTAAGATTGCATAAAAATTTTATGATAAACTTATTTTTATATCATATATATGATTTATATGATATAATTAAGGATTATCATACCAAAAATATTTTTTTAAAGCTTTTATAAAAAAATGTAATAATTTATTTTATCATGAAATAATTTTATGACTTTTATAAAAATATTTCTATGATATAATTTAAATTATTACACAAAAAAGAAGAAGAGAAAATCGAGTAATTACTAACGATTCGAGTCGATGAGAGTTCGGTTCGATTCGTTAGCTTTATAACCTAAAAGAACATCACAAATCCATCATCTTCATCTTCTTCATTTCTTCAACCCAAAAAGCCGCCCCACCCCTTTTCCCCTCTTCAAAAATTTTCATCACTTTTCACCAAATTTTCTATCCCAAACTACTTAATTAATCATCTTCTCTTCCATTCCACTACATAAATTCATCACCATTGCATAAAAGGATAGATTTTGCAAGCAAAGCTCTCTCTTTTTTCAACACATTTCGGCGGCCACCACCACCTATTCGGTTTCTAGCTTTATAATAATAATATATATATATATATATATATATATATATATATATATATATATATATATATATATATATATATATATATCAATCATTTCAATTTTATCAAGCTATTAGTTTTTTTAAAACAATTTTGGTCTAAGTACTTATTTGTGTTTGTTGTTTGTTGTTGTTTTTGTTGTTATTTTGTCATACCATTATCGTAGATGGCCTCATCATCTAGGAGAACCTCTAAGAAAAGAAAGCCAGATAACCCTGTAGTATACCGGTTCATGAACCGCGGCCTTTAAACGAACTCGAAGAAGCCGTTTCTTTTGAGAAAACCGCTAGTGATGAAGCTAAGAATGCCTATAATGGATTTTTTAGTAAGTGCGGGGTTACTTTAGAACGTGGTATTGATTTTGACTGTCTAGGAGAAGAAGTGAAAAAAATCTTTCAAGAAAGGGAATGGATGGAAATTGCAATGGAACGCACTGGTAACATAAATGTCACAATGGTAGCCGAGTTCTATTCTGTTTTGTCTACTTATGATAGGGCTACTCTTGAAGAACTAGAAAATATCCCTCTTAGGACGGTTAATGTCACTTTCAATCCTGTCATGATTAATACTATTTATGGTTTACCTGAGATACTTGAGGATGATGATTATCATGCTGTTTGGAATTTAGACCTACCTGGTAGACTACAGGCTAAATCATATGAAGCTCAGGCTGCCTTTGATTCCACAGCAGTATGGAAGGATAATAGGTTTCCTTATGGACGTTGTATAAGGGACATAAGGGCTATCAAGCAATTTATAGGATATAATGTTAATCCTTCGGCTCATCTATGTGCTTATGGTCGTGAGGATGTTGTTTTAGCCTGGGCTATGGTTCATGACATTCCAATAAATCTGGGGAAACTAATCTTTACCAAGGCATGTGATTTTGTTAAGAATAAAACTCGAGGAGGACGTTTGCCGTTCCCTAATCTTATATCTGCCTTGTGTGATCTTCATGAAGTACCAAAATTACCCTCAGATAGGATTATGTCACCTTGTGCTCCACTTATCGGTCAAAAACTAACTGCCTTGCCTGCTGGTAGAATCGATTACAATAACCCAAATCGCCAGCAGCAACAACAACAACCACCTCCATCTCCTATTCATACTCCAGCATCTCGAGCTCCTAGGCGATCCACAACACCGCGACCACTTCAAAGCCGAATAGCCGAGATTGAGGCTATGTTTCAGCATATGGTTCAGGCACAGGCTAGAACTGATGCTAATATAGCTTTAGCTTGTGAACAGAATAGGAAGTGGGCTGAGGATCTTAGGATTGGCCAAAGGGGCCACAGATCTTTCATCAGTGAGATAGATCCCAGATATGCAGAGATTTCTGCTCGTTATCCTCAGAGTCAGCCTGACCCATACACTATGCCAGATTGGATTCCACCTATTCCACCACCAGTTTTAATCCAGGACTATATGCCGTCATCTGTAGGACAGGGTGGTATGTTTACAGGTTCGTTTGATACATCCATGGGCATGGGAGGAGTAACTTCAGTGGCAGATGTGACAGCAGGTCTCGGCTCATTTGGATTGGAAAGTTCGGTGACGATGACAACTAGGCAGACTCAGGCTACATTTCAAGCATCTACTTCAACAGATCCACAACAGTTCAACTATGATTTCAGTACGACTCAGTCTCTAGGGGCTGAATTTACTTCTAGTATGTTTGGATCATTTTCAGCTCATTTTGACTCATCTTATGACGAAGATGAGGATTATGATGAAGATGAGTAGTTTAAGTAAACTTTTCCTATGTTATGATGTGTAACGATATACTATTGTTTGAATTTTTTTTTGTTTTAGACTGTTTGATGCACTCTGTGGTTAGTGCACTTCGTAGTTTTACGTTTTTTCCGTTGTTTCTATTTTATTAAACTTTTTCCCCATGTTTTAGATAAAAATGTATACATACACACTGATTGAACCTGATAGAACACCCTGAAATGCAAAAATTTGTGATCGGGCACTGTAGCACCGGCGCGCGCCGGTACTGACCCGGCCCGCGCCGGTCTTGTGTACTACCGACCTTCTTCAGGTTGTTTCCTATCTATTTCTGTCATTTCTATATAAGGAAACAGATGCCTCATTCCTCAAATTGCCAATTCAGTTCATAAAGCCTCTCGTTTTCTTATAAAGACCATATAAAATGTCCGATCATTCGTCAGTTAACAGTTACTCTCCTCCTCATACCCCAAATTCTGTGCTTCCAAATCCCGAATTTTATTATCCAACTTTTCACCCAATACCTTATAATTATATGAATAACTCAAATCCAAATCCTTTTATCAGTACTTTCAATCAGTCACCGGTGCTGATTGAAAAGGGTTTAAACTTTCGGAAAGTAGATAATTGGGCATTCATACGGATGCAAGGTGATGGGTGGGAACATTTTTGTCGTATGCCAAGAGGAAGTGTTAACATTACGATGGTTAGAGAATTTTATTCCATGTTGTCAGAAGCTACCACGGTCGGAGAAACACAGGCTGTTACAGTTAGAGGTGTTGTTGTTCCTTTCACATCTATTGTCATAAATAGCGTTTTTCATATACCACCTGTCCAAACGTCACCGACTAGTCATTTTGAGTATCAATGGAGACTTGATACTGCTGCTGGATTCATTAACAAAAGGGAGGAATCTTACCAAGTCATATTCTCACAGTACAATAATAATCAAGATATTTCCACCTCTGCCTTACTTCCCCATCTTAGAATGTGGAAACGTTTCATCGATTCCCGAGTATACCCTACTGCTGATTTTTCAGAAATCAGTGATGATGAAATGTTGTTGTTATATGCCATCTCTTGTGGAGCTGTTATAGACTGGGGAGTCTTAATTCAAAAGGCTGCTGTGAGTTTTGCCTTTGGGAGGCAACCAAACCGTCAGCCTATGCCTTTTGCATGGTTGATATCTCGCATTTGTACCCATTTGGCTAGGGTCCGAGAAAGAGCGACAGATGAAATCTTCCCTGCTCATCTTCCTCAGGTTGGGATATTACCAGTTGGTATCCCAGGCGGTTCGTCTAGTGAAGAAGATTAGATGTTTTATGATGAAAAAGTCAGTTGAATTAAGTAAGAATAAGTTAGTTTAAGAAAAAATAAATTAACTTAGTTTCAGTTTTTTTTAGTTTAGAGTATTATTTTAATAGTTAACATCTACTTTCTATAATGTTGTAATATATTTGTCTGTTTTTAATTAGCTATGTTTCGCCTTTATGCTATATAAACGCTCGTCTATTTGACACATAAAATATTCAACCATTATAAAAATTTATTCTATTTCCTAAACCAATTTTTTACTACTCATTACACATCGAGACGATGCCAATTTGTAAGTGGGGAGTAGAGATTGGTTAGTAAATAAAATGAATTTAATATATCAATTACTGATGCACTTAGTTTAATTATCCTTAAGGAAATAAATGAAATAATATATAATTATTATAATATGGATAGTATATTTGCATAGAATAAATTTTTAATTAAGTAAAGTAATCTTGATATATTATTTCTATATTATTTATATCTATTTTAGATTTTTATCAAGATTTTAAGTATGTAGGAATGATGAGATTTTTGGCAATACTTTGACTAACTATGGCCAAATAAGCCTACCCGAACGTAATTTCCAATTTTTGTCCCCACCTCAGCCTTGTAGAGTGATCAAGACCTCAATCAAAATTAGCCATTATGATTAACTAGATATAACCGACCCTTAACTTAAAATGGTCTACATTTCCTTGAAATCCCGCAAGTTTATTATGTGTTTATGGATAGCAGTGACGACAGCGAAATTCAATAGTGGTATATGCTGAGATTGGAATAAATATTATTCGGAAGGCAATCTTTTATCAAAAACTGTTATTTTCTAGAAAAAGAAAAAATTGGAATAGTTAGGTACTGATGTATTTGTTCTCACCTCATGACGCTTGAAAGATAGTCGATTCTGGTAATGAGTTCGGATATGTTAGTATTCAAAAAAGAAAGAAATAATATGGTTAGTAGATTTAAATTTTGAAAACAGTGTCAGGATGTTACTGATCAAGGTATTTTTGATCAAAAGTTGAAGGTGTAAGTACATACGACTTGCTTCTATTTCTTTTGATTTTCCTTTGTTATCCTTTCGATTAGCCAAACACCCTGAGCCTGAACGTTATAAGCCATTTTGCCAACTACTTGACTTAGTCTTTGATTCCGAAATTTCATATAGTGGCGATTACAAAGTTATTCTAAGTATTTTATTTTATATTTATTAAGTAATTCATGTAGAATTTCATTTAGATAATATTTTATAACTAATTTATTAAGTTATACACACTTTTTATTTTTTTTAATAATCTTAGATAGATAAAATTAATATAATTATAATGTTGACTGCATACGTTACTAAGTTAGAAATTTAGTCTAGAAGAACTATATTATTTGCATTATAACATTTTATATATTATCGCTTATTTTGCTCGAGGACGATCAAAAGCTAAGTGGGGAGTAGTTGATGTATGATAAAAATATAACTATATTATATGACTTTTCCTATCGTATTTACGATAATATCGTATAAATTCTATAAAAATATATCTAAAAACTCATAAAAATCTAAATCGTTATAAATAGATATTATCGTTATAATTTTAGTAAAACTTATAGTTTTTGTGGTCAGAATTACTATGGCTCGTGTTTTTGACTGTTTCAGGGTACGTATGATGGAAAATTGAAGAATTAAAATCGAAACAGTAGAAAACCGAAGAAAGATATTTTTCAAAGTCCGCCCGAACCAAAAAACCCGCCCGAGCCGGAATCTCCTCGCCACCAAAGACATGGGCACCGACAAACAAGGAATCTCCATCAGTGTAGCACCGCCCGCGCCGCCTTGTACTCCGTCTATAAATACTCCTCGCTTGCAAATCAGTAGGAAGTGTACCAATATATATATCACTTATATATATATATATATATATCTTATCTTTAGTTAGTTTCTAGTTCTCAGAATACCGTAAACGGCACTCTGCAAAATAATAATGTAGTATAAGTCTCGTGTAATACTTAGAAGGATTATCAAGGCTCGTTGTTGTTAAAGGAGTTGCTATTTCCGGAGAATACGGCTCGATGCTTCAATTGTACTGCAACATTCTAATGTATTTATGTTTGTTTGTTGTTATTAGTATCTATATATTAGTTATAATGATATTAGGCTAACTCTATATCTAGCCAAGATATGAAATTAAATTAGTTTTATCTTTTTAGGGAAATAGATGACGACTATGTTAAAATTGAATTAAAATCGATTATAATGAATCTCTTTCTATTTGAGCTTAATGAAATGTTAAAATTGAATTAGCTACTCGATTTAACAAGAATCGTAACCTAATGATGAACTGACCAGAGAAGTTAGGATACGCGATTACGAATAGAAAGACCGGAGGGTAAAAATGGCCGTCTGACAAACGGAATCCTAATTCCTACCCGGGGGCAGATTTGTCCTAGAAAAATAAATCTTATTGAAAATTGACTCAAGATATTATCACGTTAAAAATCACCTGTTTAATTGAGCAATACTCAAAATACCGGCCGTATGATAAAACGGAGTTCCCGAGCTTGAGGATGACATTAGACAGAGGACTTTTGGCATATGACAATTTCATACGCTTGTGTGAGGAGGAGTTGTCTAGCTTAGGAGTACACCGGTTCATATATAATTGAATAACCTTAAAATAAGGATAGATCAAGCACATCTATTTCTACTAAAAAGATATACTGATTCAGTGACATATTCTTGGCTAGTTTCTAATAATATTACTAGTATTTATATTCTATATATTGTATTGGTACCTATATATATTTATATATATATATATATATGTATTTCTATATATTTATATATATATTTATGTATCTATATATATCTGTTTTAGTTTTATGCATTTATTTACTGTTTTCATTTTATTTACTGTTTTACGATTACAAAAAAGAAAAATTGCGACTTAGATTGAGTTAATAACAGCTTCTTGGTGTTTAGCCACACTCTGAATTACCACACGCTTCCCTGAGGATTCGACACCTGACTCACCACACTAGCACTACAATTTGACCTTGCCGGTAAGGATTGTATAGCATAGAAATAGTCCGTCTTGGAACTCTTTGATGTTTGGGGTATTGACTTTGTGGGGCCCTTTACTTCGTCTTTGTCCAACTGCTATATCTTAGTGGCGGTCGACTACGTGTCCAAATGGGTTGAGGCCATTGCTTCGCCTACTAACGATGCGAAAGTTGTACTGAAGTTCTTAAAGAAAGTATCTTTACACGGTTTGGAACCCCTCGTGCCATTATTAGTGATAATGGAAGCCATTTTTGTAATAGGCCGTTTGAAAAGTTGATGATTAAGTACGGGGTTAGACACAAGTTAGCTACTGCTTATCACCCTCAAACAAGTGGACAAGTTGAGGTTACAAATCGAGAAATAAAGCGCATTTTGGAGAAAACTATGAATACGACTAGAAAGGATTGGTCGCTGAGGTTAGATGATGCTTTATGGGCTTATAGGACTGCGTATAAGACGACTATTGGTATGTCCCCTTATAAGATTGTTTTTGGAAAAGCATGTCATCTACCGGTTGAACTTGAACACCATGCCATGTTGAATTTTGATGAGAGTTTAGCTGGAGAAAGAAGATTGTTGGAATTGACTCACCTAGAGGTGTTTCGTCTGGAAGCTTATGAGAGTGCAAAAATATTTAAGGAGTGCACAAATAAATTTCTTGATAAGAAGATATTGGACCGCACCTTTAAGGTAGGCGATCTGGTTCTTCTTTACAATTCGCGCTTGAGACTCTTTCCTGGCAAGTTAAAATCATGATGGCATGGCCCTTATCAAGTGAGTAAGGTTTTACCTTCTGGAGCTGTTGAATTATTGAACCTTAAAGATCAATCCACCTTTGTGGTTAATGGACACCGTGTGAAACATTACATTGGTCTTGGTCAAGGGAAGGAGGAGGAAGTCTTCACTCTCGAAGATCCCATCTATCATTAGACCATCGTTGAATTAAGTCGAGCTGGCGACAATAACCTCATAACTATTTCTTGAAAACTATCTTTTACTTTTGTTTTGTTTGAATAAACTAGCATGAGATTGTTAAGGTTTTTTTCATCTCGCCATGTTCCGATTCTAAGTTCAGAATAAACGAGGTTTTTTCCTTGATAGCTGCAATGTGAGTTTTGTAGTTTTAACCCTTTGGTTTTCCTTGTCGTTGGTTGTATGAAATAAAGTGGCTTAATTTGTTTTTGGATATTCTATATCTAACTACTGCCACCTTATTTTATAACTTCCATTGACATGTTATTAACGGTTTCGTGGATTTTCTGTTTGGTTTGCTTAAACAGGGTTTTGTTTGCTTCTCCACGACGTGCTTGGATCGCTCTTATATTCTGCATCTACTTGAGAGCCGTTTCCAGAGCTAAGTCTTTTTCTTAGATTCTACTTTTTCTTTGTCTTTGAGGACAATGCCAAGTTTAAGTGGGGGGTAGGAGACTTAGCTATGATGTGTTATAATTGGAATAAATTGAACAAACGGTGAAAATGTAAAAATTGAATAAATGCGAAATTAATTATCTCGCACTTTAGAATTGTGAGTTCTTATACATAGAATTAATAGGAAATGAACCAAGTTGCATGAATACGTGATCATTTTATACTTATGTGAATGTAAACTTAAGGATATTCATGCCAATTGTTGCAAGTAGTTATTTATTATTTGACTACTCAATTTGCATCGACGAATACCGCACAAATTATAATAACTAAGAAGAATTATGTGTACATTGCATAGATGATTGGTTATGTAGACTTAGTGTCAATATTTATCTGCTGATGTATTCTTATCTTCTAGCCATCAAAGCGGCTTAATAAGCTTGAGAATTATCTGTGTTTTGACAATGCGTTAAACACTGGGCTTGTAGTAACATTACCAAAGTAGCCCCGCTCTTGTGGTAATATTCAATGCTTCCACTAATCCATGAAAGAGGGATTCTTGCAATGCATACTTACCTTTAAAGAAAGTTTCTTTTTTGAGAAGTGGTAAAGCTTGAAATTATGATAATACGAAGAAATTCAAATTTTTAAGAGACTTTGAGTATTTTCTCGGTCTCCGAGTCCAAAAACCTTATGGATGACGCTCTTGCTTATTGCACCATGTCTTTACCCATTGCGAGGCTTAAGAAGTGGGAATGCTGATGTTGGTAGGTTAAGAATGTGAAGTTAGCATAAACTTTAATCGTGCCACGAATATATAAAACTTAATGCACATGCACACATCACTTCGGCCCATAGTGAGTAGTGAATAATGGATACCTTATGAGCATGAGTGGTATGAGTAGACTCGAGTTTCTTGTGTAAGTATGATTTGACCATGGAAAATGTTGACTTGAGGAATGACTTATTGATGCTTTGTTCGGGACGATCAAAGTCTAAGTGGGGGGTAGTTGATGACGGTCAAATTATACCCGTAAAAGTCATCAGCATTGTCCTTAAATCGAGATTAATAATATATATTTTATATTAAATCACAAGTTTATATTGATTATTTAGTGTTGTGTGATTTATAAGATATAATTTGGTATTTATCCGTTTTTATTATTTAAATATGATTTACTTTGGGATAAATATTTATTTTGTAGATTGCGATAAATCGGAAGATATCTATTATTGGAGGAAGTAAATCTCAAAGGAAATTAAAGCAGAATCGGAGTGCGTTGAAGATAAAACCGGAGCAACACGAAACGTGGAGTAAGGCATGACAAAAGCCAGCGAGCCAATCAGAAAACATTGAACTCGCTGGCAGCGAGCCCCTATCTCGCTGGGGGCGAGTTCTGCTTCGTCGGGTGATCGGCCGGGAGTTATCTCTAATTGTTTTGATATTTTGAAATATATCTCTAAATCGGCTTGAACCCCTATAAATAGAGCTGTACGAATTTCATTTCAAAGACACTCTACACACTCTGGAATACGTTAGCAAAATATAATTCACAACATTTGTTTTATTTTCAATATATGTTTTCTTTATTTTATGTTCTTTCATTACGGAGTTGTTAGAATCGCCGGTTAGAGATCGTATCGAGGAGTGGGAATCACGTTCGTCTTCGAGGGTAATGTCTACTCAATTATGCAATCTTTATTCGTAGATCTAATTTATTTCGTGATGGAGTAGTCGTTTGTGTATTGATTTCGTGATGTAGTTAATTAACGAACCCATGTTTATGTAGATCTGAGACGTAAAAGATGTTTCACGAGCAAATCTGGTTCAGATCTGAGGTTGCTGGCAGAGAGCCTATGTCTCGCTGGTGGCAAGATCTGTGATGTTCTTGATTTGTCTGTGAACGGCTTCGACTACGTCAGGTTCTCTGCTTTGTAATTCAAACGAGTAATTAAACATGATCAACTTAATTATTTGTCATCATAATTTAACATGAGACCCAAAAAGTGATTGTTACTTAGGACAGAGATTGAATCGGTGTCTAAGAAGTACGCCTAACCATAGGAATGTTGTTTAGATGAGGTTACGGTTTATACCGGCATCCCTAGTTTCGTAATTGTGTCAGAAGTTATATGAGATGGAGACTAAAAATATGAAGTCACGTAATGGAGACACGATGATCTACATGGCGTACCCGGAGCTAGATCTATTTTAGGGGATGACTCCCGTAGTCAGAATAATTAGTCTTAAATGTCTTATTTTGTCTCGTCGTCAATCTGCATAGCATGGGGGAGTAATTACTACTAGCGTTATCAATACCATTTGTTAATCATTTATAAAACCTATAAAAATAAGTGTCTTAGTGTCGTTGTGTCTTGTGTTGGTTTTGTGTTTCTATTGTGTCAATTTTAATTCTACGTTATTTGTTGGTCGTAGACCGCCTTTAATTTGTTTTTAGTTTAATAAGTTATATTTCGCTTAAGCCGAAAGTCTCAGGGATCGACCTCGACTTATCTAACTATACTACGATTGAACCTGGTTCTTTTGCTAGTGTGTTATTTAGGTATCGAGTATTTTTATTCTTGACTCTACGTCATCAAGTTTTGCTGCCGTTCGAACGGCGCCAAAAAATTGATGACGTAGATCAAGTGATAATAAAATACTTGACCACCATAAACCAATACTAGCAAGAGGACTAGGTCCATCGTAGTATAGCTATAGCGAATCAAGGTCGATCCGACAGGGAACCAATTGTGGGTCATTTTATAAATAATTAATTAAGCATGTCAAGCACATAAAAATGGTCTATGACCAACAAATGACAAGAAAAGATAAATTGACACGACTCGACACAACATAAATAAATACAACATAATTAACCTCCCCAATTATTATGTTATCGGTTGGATCTAGAGATTCTATATAAATAAACTAGACTCACTAATTATTAACCCGATTCGTATCTCTTTTATAGTGGCTACCGGAGTCATCCCCTAAACTAGATCTAGCTCCGGGTAGGCCATCTAGATCACTATGCTACATTACGTGACTTCGCTTTTTAGGCCTCTATCTCATATAACTTGCAAGCTTACAAAACTAGGGATACCGATATTAACCGTATTCCTCACCTAGGCAACATTCCTGTGGTTAGGCGTATTTCCTAAGCGATCGCGATCTCCTCGTCCCATAATATTTACTTTTAGGTCTCCTGTTAATCTACGATGTATGTATATAACTATGTGCTAGCAATTCCCAAATACAGAATAGATCTAGATCTCACTAAAAGTCCCGGAAGATCAATTCATGAGCCGACCTAGGAGCATTATATTGGTATTTCCTAATAATACGCTAATTAAAACAGACGAGCAACGTTGCCGTAGCCATACCTACTAAGATAAGAAATTCTAAATGGACAATCACACCATAAAGACGTGGCTAGACTGACTCGGTGAACAACTAAATCTTAGTGTTTCTCTATACGTAACGGATAAAATAGAAATTCATAAAGTAATTATATAGATCTACTAGAAACACGATTATTGATCAAAATAAAGTCATACATAGATCACGAGACATAGGCGTGGGCGTGCGGCTCCTTATAGTCGAGGAATCCCACTGCCTCACGTCTAAATCCTGGATCTACATCATTTAACTAAGAAATAACAATCTCAACCGATAAATAATAATTGCGGAATTAATTATAAAAACTAAGAGAAAATAAATACAAGAACTTACATAATTGCAGAATTTGTACAAAAACCACTCTGAGAAAAACTGAGAACTTTATTATGAGTTGTGTAAGGTGTGTTTTTGCTAATGAACTAGTACAAATATATATAGGAGTAAAAATTCGCATGGGATAAGCCTAAACCGATCTGAGATAGGTTTCCTAAATCCAAATGAAGTCTGAAAACGCGTTAGGATAATTCCAAGCTAATCCGGATATCCAGAGGGGCTCGCCCCCAGTGAACAGGAGGCTTGCTGCCAGCGAGTCCTCCAAAATTTGATTGGCTCGCTGGCTCTTGTATCCCGTACTCCTCTTCTCGTGCTGCTTCGATATTTATCCTCAATTTTATCCGATTCCACTTCGAATTGCCTTGCAATTTATCTTCTTCTTTGGTAGAAATTCTCCAATTTATCTTTATCTACAAAATAAACATTTATTGCCCAGTAAATTGTATTTAAATGATAAAAAACGGTTAAATACCAATTTATGTTCTATAAATCACGTAACATTAAATAATCAATATACACATGTGATTTAACATAAAATATATTTTATTAGGCTCGATTTAAGGATAATGTTGATGACTTTTACGGGTATATTTTGACCGTCATCACTACCCTAAACACCAACCCAGCTGAACAACTTACTTTCAAATCCGGGGTTTAGAGAACACATCAGATCATAAAATTTGATGTTCTCTTTTATATCAATAGGAGAAATGATTGATGATTCTATAACGAATACACGAGTACCACATACGTTTCGAATTAGTGGAGAAGATTACCACTTGATTGGTTCACTTTTACCAACTTAAGGGGAACGTTTTAAATTCATAAAATTGTATATTCATGATATAGAAAAAGAATTAGATAACAGAGTGAACATAGTTACGGAGGACGTGGATCTATATCAGATTTAGACATGGAAATTATTCAGGGTTTAAAGGATATGTTTGATGGTATCAAACCTTATGTGATTACTTTCGGATTAGCAAAAGATGTGCTATGCAACAAACCTGCAGTTGAATTGACATTAAGAATCATACATGACAGTGGTGGTCGTCAATACATACTACACTCCGATCGCAAAGTAGCGGTATTGATTATAGGTGGTGACATTAGCGATAAACAAACTCACGATATGATTGTAAGCATCCATGATAGATGTTTACGAAAAATCACTGAGTGACACCCTTCATACATGCCACTACAATATCTGTTGCTTTTTCCATATGGAACTGATGGATTGCGTTGTTGTATTTATTCATGTATAGACTCTATGAGAAGAAAAAAATGGTATCTATATACACGTGAGTTCTATGCTTATAGGATTCATTATCGTCAGGGTAAAGGTACAACTTTAATCCAATCCGGAAGGTTGTTTCAACAATCAACTGTAGATTGTTGGGCAGTTATTGAACACAATACCCTAAATTATGTACGAATTAATCAAGCTAATATGCGAGGAGATGTGTACCAATGCATTGAAGATGCTATCTCTATAGGGGACAACGATGCATCCATGGTGGGATTGAGGGTAATAATGACATCTTCTTTCACAGGAGGACCGAGGAACATGATGCAACACTAAGACGCAATGACAATATGTAGGCACTTCGGAGCTCCAGATCTTGTTCTCACCTTCACCTCTAATCCATAATGGATTGAAATAAGTCAAGAATTAAGAAGATTTCCCAGTCAACGTTTTGAGGACTGTCTTGATATTGATGCTAGAGTGTTCCGTATAAAGAAAAAACGGTTAATGGATGAATGAAAAATAAACATCTTACGGATTTTTCACTTTTTGAGGATTTTTTATAGCGTGGTCATTATATTGTCTGTCCTTCCACAATTTTCTATTAACGATTGCATTATCTTTGAATATTTTTCTGTAATTGAATTCCAACAATGTGGATAGCCCCACACACATATAGCTCTAACATTCGTAAATAAAGATAAGCATGCCACTATAGAAGATGGTGATGAATTAATAAGTGTAGAACTTCCGGTTAAGGAATCCAACCCTCTCCCCTTACGAATATGTTGTGAAGTTTATGCTTCATTGTCCATGTGGTGATGCTTACCCAAAATCACTGTGTATGGTGATGGAAAATGTTCTATACATTACCCTAAAAAGTTTTGCCAGTAACCGACCTTGACTGCAGATGGGTTTGTTGTGTACAAACGTATGGTCGATTCAAAACAAGTTAAATACACTGTTTTATCTTCAATAATCAGTGGGTTGTTCCTTCCGATCAATTTTATTGCTTTGTCTCGAAGGACATGTGAATGTTGAAAAAGTTGCACATCCTAAGTCGACTGCCATATTTACAAATATATGTGAAAGGTCTGGTCAGGAAACGTGTTAATTATGAACAACAAACAATAGAGACTCTAATGCAGAACCCAAAAATATAGAGGTCAATAAAATCTGAGAATATTTGGATTGTAGGTACATCTCATCCATAGAGGCTTGTTGGAGAATATATGAATTTGACCCACAAAGACAGTATCCTTCAGTTATAAGATTGCAATACCATCTTCCGAATCATCAATGGATTAGTTTTGGAAATGAAGATAATATATTTCACGCTGTTCATCATGATCACCTTCATGATACGATGCTAACAAAATGGTTTGAGGCCTACCGGACTAACGTACAAGCTCGGACACTAACCTATGTTGAGTTCCCAAAAAGATGGGTATGGAATAATACTGCGAAAAAATGGACCCAAAGACATAAATGCATTAGGAGGTTTCCATACGCACAACTAATATCAGGGAACGTTATTATCTTCTAAGGCTACTACATAAATTAAAAAAGGAAGAAAGCTTTGATAATCTTAATACATATGATGGGGTAACACATCCAACATTTAAATCAACACGAGTTTCTCTTGGAGTTCTAGAAGATGACAACGAATGGGACCTGGCCTTAGGTGAAGCATGTGTTTGGGCATCTTCTGTGGAATTGAGAGGCATGTTGTGCACGATGTTAATGTTCTCAGAAGTTACCAAATCTTTGAATATATGGTTAAAAGACTGGAGAAGTCTAACAAATGATATCCAATATAGATTTTGACGAGGTATACAAAATTCAACATTCAATGTCAGCGATGCATAATTGCAAAACCTTGGTCATTTAGAGATATAAAAGATAATCGAATACTTAACGCACTCATTATGCGACTTCTCCGATGGCAATGCCATCACATGAAGCATCCAGTGTTTCTAGAAAAATGCTTATTAGGGACGAATTAGATTATGACCCTATCTTGGAGACTGAATTGTTTGAGCTCTTGCATTCAGGGTTAAACGAAGAGTAATTACAAGCATTTAATAAGATTCTTCATTCATATAACATAAATTAGGTGGGTTCTTCTACGTTCTTTGGAATGGTGGTATGAGAAAAATGTACGTGGAGAACATTGATTGTTAAGCTTAGATCTGAAAATAAAATTGCCTTATTCGTTGCTTCTTTGAGAATTTCTGCGTTACTACTACCAGTAGGACAAATGGCACATTCATGCTTCAAGGTTCCTATAAAGTTAAATGATTCATCAACATGCCATATCAACTAAAACTACAAGTTAGCTGGACTAATCCGTGAAATTTCAATGGTTATATAGGATGAGGCACCCATGATACACCGGCATGTTTTTGAAGTAGTGCATAAGACCTTTTGGATATATGAAAACATTCACCTGGTTTTGATCAAAGACTGCCTTTCCGTGGGAAATTATTTGTTCCTCGGGTGACTTTAGTAAGACCTTACCCATTGTCCTTAAATGAATACGGGAAGCCATTGTATCAGCAACTATTATGCAATCAAAAATTTGGAGGGATTGTCAAGTTTTACAACCGACGAGAAACCTGCGTGATTTTTCTAATAATATATCAAACGCAACACGTCAACAACTGTGATTTCTCAAACTTGATTTTGTCAACTGGTGATGGAAATGTTCGTGCCATGTCATTGTCCAATATAGGTGAAACAAATCAGGTTCAAATACCCGATGAGTTTTTTATTATCAAAAACGGTGATGACGTATTGCATGAGTTAATTGACTTACATACCCGAATCTTTTAGAATGTTACAACGGCACAACTAATTTAAAAGATCGTGCAATACTTGCTCCAAAAAAAGTAATGTCAACAAACTAATGAAATGATGTTGGCATCCATTCCGGGAGGTTGCCGTAGATACATGAGTGCTGACACTATTTGTCCCAAAGATCAGCATGACATTGAGCACAACATTAATCCACCGGAAAACCTCAACATTCATTGTTTAGAGCTCAATGAAGGAGCACATGTAATCCTATTGCGAAATCAGAATCAACTATAGTGTTTGTGCAATGGTACGTGTCTTCAAAATACACGACTAGGTGATAGGGTATTAGAAGCACGGATTTTTGCAGAGTCAAATGTGGGTGATAAAGTTCTTATTACTTGAATCACATTGACACCACAAGACACACATTCACCATTTCCCATAAAATGAAGACAGTTCCCATTAATGTTCGCGTTTTCTATGACAACCCATAAGATTCAAGGTCAGACATTGAAAAAACATAGGTGTATACCTTCCGAACCCGGTGTTTTCACATGACTAATCAGATGTGGCAATCTCACGTGTCACCGCGCTTTTGGGCTAAAGCTTCTGCAGTTAACAAAGATCGTGACCCATGAAATTACATGAAAAATGTAGTTTATCGTGAAGTGTTTAAATTATAGGTCTTAGTGCATTCGTGTATGGTTGTTTGCCCATTTGTATCTTTTAATACATTAATATTTTAATACAATACAATATTCATTTTTATTCATCGTGTCTTTTATGTTATTGTACCTTTGGTTTCCTTTATTATTAATATGGGAATAAAGTGCATCTTTTACGGTTTTACTTATTTTTATATATAAGTTCAATTTCATATTGTTCCATTCAAACACATTGATGTAATTATATATCTACATTGATTGACAATGTTTCGCTTCATAACAAACTATGAATTTTTCACCTATGGATTCACCGCACTCTGAGAGACATGCTTGGGTCATTA
Source organism: Gentiana macrophylla (assembly GCA_026214975.1). Classification (NCBI taxonomy): domain Eukaryota; kingdom Viridiplantae; phylum Streptophyta; class Magnoliopsida; order Gentianales; family Gentianaceae; genus Gentiana; species Gentiana macrophylla. Next base: position 61,233,952 of record CM047805.1, read on the forward strand.
AGGTTCGATTATTCAGTGCGATTAACCAATACCCTAGAGGATTGTACACATCGTGCATTGATAAAGATGTAAGCTAATATTTCATGCATTTTAAACAATCAACTTATCATATTTGGAGAACATTGATTGCTAAGCTTAGATCTGAAAATAAAATTGGCTTATTCGTTGTTTCTTTAAGAATTTCTCACATTACTACCAGTAGGACAAATGGCACATTCACGCTTCAAGGTTCCAATAAAGTTAAGCAAAAATATCCAAAATGACACATATTGTAATTTAATTGTTAAAAATAGACATTAAGGAATCTTATTTGATTATAAGGACATTTTATTAATACATGGACCAAACTACCCAAATAATATATTTATATATAAAAAGGCAAAAAAAAAAAAAAAAAGGCGCTGTATGTTGTTATTTATGTATTTGATTTATTTTATTTGTTTGTCCCTTTTGCCGGACGTTTGGGTTTTTTTTTTTTTTTTTCTGGACTTTGATAGTTGTTGTTGTTTTTTTTTTTTTTTTTTAGGACGTTGACTTTTTTTTTTTCCCGTATGGTGAATTTTATTCTTTTTCATTGACCACACCGATGCATTGACCACCGCGACGCATTGACCACCCCAACGCATTGACCACCGCGACGCATTGACCGGCTCGACGCATTGACCGCCCCGACGCATTGTCCACCGCGACGCATTAACCCCCCGACGCATTGACCACCGCGATGCAGTGACCACCCCGATGCAAAGACACTGCGATGCAGTGACATCCCAGATGCAAAGACGCCTCGATGAAGTGACACCGCGATGCAGAGACACCGCGATGAAGTGACACCGCGATGCAGAGACACTGCAATGCAGTGACCACCCCCGATGCAGAGACACCCCCGATGCAGAGACACCGCGATCCAGAGAAACTGCATTGCAGTGACCACTCCCGATGCAGAGGCACCACGATGTGGTGACCACTCCCGATGCATAGACACCGCGATGGAATGACACCGCGATGCAGAGACACTGCGATGAAGTGACACCGCGATGCAGTGACCACCCCCGATGTATAAACACCCCCAATGCAGAGACACCGCGATGCAGAGACACCGTGATGAAGTGACACCGCGGTACAGAGACACCGCGATGTAGAGACACCGTATTGCAGAGACACCGCGATGAAGTGACACCGCGATGCAGAGACACCGCGATGCAGTGACCACTCCCGATGCAAAGATACCGTGATGAAGTGACACCGCGATGCACTAAAAACCGTGATGTAATGACACCGCGATGCATTGACCACTATTAGACGAGTCGAGATCGATCTTGTTATATTTTATTAAAAATTAAATGAATTCTAAGAAAATAATCGACCTTACGAGCCGAGTCGAGCTATATCGAGTACTTAGCAAGTTAAGTTCGGTCTTGCCTTCTTATGACTTCATCGAACCCAAACTTTTTTAGTCGAATCGAGCCATAAGGAGTATCGATTCGACTCAGCTCGATTACACCCCTAATGTGAATGACACAACATTTATTTGACAAAGTTACCAAATTTGTGTATCAAATTGTATATGCAGTGACATCTACGCTATCAGATCAATTCTCTATCAGAAATGCAGCCGACATAGATGTCACTGCACCAATTGTATTTCAAATCATACTCAACCAACCGTCAAATTCATGTCACTGCACCAATTTGGATACCACTTTTAAGAACTATTCTAGCATTTGATTCCTCAGCTTCATCTTCTCGAGATTCATACAAAAAAGCACAGCATTGTTTAACAAGAATTCAGGACCATAACCATGTTCAGTCATGAAAAATTTCAACTGTACCCTTATGTTATCCTTGGATAGCCCAAGAACACTAGGAAAACTCCACAAAATACGGATACATCCGACCGCCATATTTGGTCTATTCTTTGAACCATCACATTGATTTAAGACCCACATTAAACCACAAACTCCACGAGTTAAATCCCCAAAACCCAATGTGCGAAACACAACTTCTACAACCTCCAGTCCAATCTTCTTCATCTCACGAGTAAAATCACTGAGTGAACTCAGCTCTGACTGAGTTGACTCAGCTGGACAATCCGAGTCAAAACAGAGTGATTCAGATTCACTACCGGCGCTCTCGTTTACATCATCGCTGCCGCCGCATCGTAATCCGAGCAGCCAGTTCTTCGGAAAACTGGAAGCATTCTCACATAGAGCCAGTATTATCCATCTCACAATCGTCCTACAACATCCCCAAATTCTTTGCCAGAACATTTTGCTGTTGTACACTGAAATATAGATAAGGAAAATCACATTATTAATTAATATCAAATAGCAGTCAAGAAACATTAGGGGAAAAGAATTTAAAAAAAAATTTAAAGGTAGAAAAATAAAGAATATTCAGAAGCAAATTAATGTGTAGACACAACACAAGATATAAAGATAAAAAAAAGCACAGAATAGCAAGAATAACTAAGGAGGCTAATGGTCGGACTACTTATATGAACACTTTATTTAATCTTAAAAATGGAAAATGAAATTTCCGTTCCATTTTTTCTGTTTCTTTATGTGAGCAGCAAAGAACATGAATTATTAAGAACTATTCTAGCTAATCAAGGATTTCATCGTGAGTGAGATTGAAAAGAGAAATGGAATCTAACTCAGCTGAGAGAGCTAATTCGGAGGAAATGGATTGGACGGTGAGTTCGAAGAAGCCATGGGAGGAAGCGGCGGTGAGCGATTCCTGCTTCAATGCCGAACATGTTATCTCTCAGATCAAGCTTTTTTAGGTGAGGGCAGCTGCCTAGTGCTTCAGCTAGTGCCACCCCACCATCGGATCCTACCCTTGTTGATGAGCATCGAAAATCCTCCAGATTAGGGGCATGGTTCACGAGATTGGAAATAGCAACAACCCCTTCGTCCCCTGTCATGTGATTGTGAAATTGAAGGACTTTTAGACGGTTGGAGAGATAGAGATTATGGGAGGAATAGTGGTGGTGATGGTGAAATGATTTCAGCGTTGCTAAATTGTTAAATGATGTAAGGGTAATAGTGGAAAAACAAATGAAATGCTGGCCTTATAAACAAATAAGATTTAAGCTGTGTCCCTAAATGCTCATATTAAGTGCTTAAACTAAATTCTTATAAACAAGTATCAATAAAGTTAAATGATTCATCAACATTCCATATCAACTAAAACTACGGGTTAGCTAGACTAATCCGTGAAGTTTCAATGGTTATATGGGATGAGGCACCCATGATACACCGTCATGTTTTTGAAGTAGTGCATAAGACCTTTTGGATATATGAAAACATTCACCTGGTTTTGATCAAAGACTGCCTTTCCGTGGGAAATTATTTGTTCCTCGGGTGACTTTAGTAAGACCTTACCCGTTGTCCTTAAATGAATACGGGAAGCCATTGTATCAGCAACTATTATGCAATCAAAAATTTGGAGGGATTGTCAAGTTTTACAACCGATGAGAAACCTGCGTGTTTTTTCAAATAATATATCAAACGCAACACGTCAACAACTCTGTGATTTTACAAATTTGATTTTGTCAATTGGTGATGGAAATGTTCATTCCATATCATTGTCCAATATAGGTGAAACAAATCGGGTTCAAATACCCGATGAGTTTTTGATCAAAAACGGTGATGACGTATTGCGTGAGTTAATTGACTTCACATACCCGAATCTTTTACAATGTTAAAATGGCACAACTAATTTAAAAGATCGTGCAATACTTGCTCCAAAAAGTAATGTCAATAAACTAAATGAAATGATGTTGGCATCTATTCCGGGAGTTGGCCGTAAATACATGAGTGCTGACACTATTTGTCCCAAAGATCAGCATGACATTGAGCACAACATTAATCCACCGGAAAACCTCAACTCTTTAGATTTTCTAGGAATTCCAATTCATTGTTTAGAGCTCAATGAATGAGCACATGTAATCCTATTGCGAAATCATAATCAACTATTGTGTTTGTGCAATGGGACATGACTTCAAAATACACGACTAGGTGATAGGGTATTAGAAGCATGGATTTTCGCAGAGTCAAATGTGGGTGATAAAAAGTTCTTATTACTTGAATCACATTGACACCACAAGACACACATTCACCATTTCCCATAAAATGAAGACAGCTCCCATTAATGTTGGCGTGGATAATCCATAAGATTCAAGGTGAGACATTGAAAAACATAGGTGTATACCTTCCGAACCCGGTGTTTTCACATGACCAACTATATGTGGAAATTTCACGTGTCACCGCTGTTTTTGGGCTAAAGCTTCTTGTAGTTAACAAAGATCGTGACCCATGAAATTACAAGAAAAGTGTAGTTTATCGTGAAGTGTTTGAATTATTGGTCATAGTGCATTCGTGTATGCTTGTTTGCTCTTTTGTATCTTTTAATACATTAACATTTTAATACAACACAATATTCATTTTTATTCATCGTGTCTTTTTGCGTTATTGTACCTTTTGTTTACTTTTTTATTAATATGGGAATAAAGTGCATCTTTTACAGTTTTACTTATTTTTATATATAAGTTCTATTGATATTGTTCCATTCAAACGCATTGTTGTAATTATATATCTACATTGATTGACAATGTTTCGCTCAGAACAAACTATGAATTTTTCACCTCTGGATTCACTACACCCTGAGAGACATGCTTGGGTCATTAAGGTTCGATTATTCAGGGTGATTAACCAATACCCTAGAGGATTGTACACATCGTGCATTGATAAATATGTAAGCTAATATTTCACGCATTTTAAACAATCAACTTATCATATTTGATAAACGGTCTAATACTTGATCATTTTATAGAAATTCTTTATGTAAGGATTTATTAAAGACCGTATATGTATAAGTTACTTTGCTAAAGAATTAGTTGAAGGAAATATGTATTCTTTTCCAGTGTATAAGGGTTATCCCACGATGATCGGGGTATCATATTGCAAAGACAAATTATGAGCTCCTTTTCATTAAGGTTACGAGAATTATAGACACAATGAATATTTGTGAAGGCATTCCTAAAAAAAGTAGACATTAAGGAGGCTTTCCAACATTCAATTTGAAAGTCATGCAAATATCAGTTAATTGGTAAGTTATTTACGAAACACTAATGGTTGTATGTCATCCCAACATAACTTATTATGTTTTTAATTTATAGATGTTGTCTTCTTATCTGTCTCTATACATCCCTGTGAATACCCTAAAAGCGTCGATCCAAAGCGTGAAATATTCATCGTGGATAAGACGTAAGTTTTAATTTACACACGATGATGTTATCATTTTTATTGCTTACTTCAATGTTACTATTAGTTAATAATAATTTCCTATAACATATTCCACAACCTTCCTGAACCCAGAATGACATTCATGTGAATAACACTATGGGTTTATGAATGACATTCACATGAATGTCATATTGGGTTTATGAAGGTTATGGAATGTGTTATAGGAAATTGATACGAACAATAGTAATATTGAGCAAGCAATACAAAATTGATGACATCACATGTTTGTAATTTAAAACTTACGCCTTATCCGTGATGAATATTTCATGCTTTGGATTGGCAAAACAAAGAAAAAAACACCTGCAATTTAAAAATGTAATAAGTTATGTTGGGATGACATACAACCATTATTTTAGGAATGCCTTCACAAATATTTATCGTGTCTATAATTCTCGTGTCCTTAGTGAAAAGGAGCTCATATTGTGTCTTTGCAATATGATACCCCGATCTACGTCGGATAACGATTACACCAGAAACAAATATATATTTCCTTCAACTAATTCTTTAGCAAAGTAACTTATGCATGGTCGGTCATTAATAAATCCTTGCATAAAAAATTTCTATAAATGGATCAAGTAATAGATCAATTTTTCAAGTATGGTAAGTTAATTGTTTAAAAATGCATGAAATATATCCTTTCATCCTTATCAATTTACGATGTGTACAATCCTTAGGGTATTGGTTAATCACCCTGAATAATCGAAGGTTAACGACCCAATCATGTCTCCTGGTGTGCAGCGAATCTAGAGGTGCAAAATGCCTACTTTGTTCTAAGCAGCCTATCATCAATCATTGTAGATATATATGTACAACAATGCGTATGAATGGAACAATATCCAATAGAACATATATATAGAAATAAGTAAAACTATAAAAGGTGCGCGTAAAACTATAAAAGTTGCGCTTTATTCCCACATTAATAAAAAAAAAAAGGAAACCAATGGTACATTAATGCAAAAATACACGATGAATAATAATGAATATTTCGTTGTATTAAAATGTTAGTATATTAAATGATATACAAAATGGCAAACAATCATACAAGAATGTACTATACCATTTAATTCAAAAATGTCACGATAAATTACATTTTGCGTGTAATTCAATGGATCACCATCTTTGTTAACTACCAGAAGTTTTAGCCCATAAGATGTGGTGAAACGAGAGATTGACACAAATAGCTGGCCATGTGAAAACACCGGATTCGGAAGGTATACACCTACGTTTTTTAATGTCTGGCCTTGACTCTTATTGATTGTCATAGAATAGGCCAACCTTAATGGGAATTATAGAAAATTTATGCCTAAACCCATATAAGATGAGAGACCTCATTCCCAAAACCTAGGTTGTGAGGTGAGGGAGTCCATCTCTTACTATGGTGGGTGAAACAATCACAAATTCTCAATGTAAGACAATTTAACACACCTCTCAAGTATGGGCCTATAAAGAGCCTGGGCCACATGTTCCGCAATGCATATAAGGGGCACTGTAAGTCAAACGAAGAGGCCCAACACTTGCAGAATATAGGGGTAGCTCTGATACCACTTGGAAAATCTAGGCCCAAACCTATATAAGAGGAGGAACCTCATCCCTAATACCTAGGTTGTGATGTGAGGGAAGTCCATCTTTTAATATGGTGGGTGAAACAATAACAAGTTCCGAATGTGGGATAATTTAACAAGATTTGTCTTCTTTTTATGGGAAACAGTGAATGAGTGTCTTGTGGTGTCAATGTGATTCGAGGAATAAGTACATTATCACAATATTTGACCATGTTAAAATTCATGCTTCTAATACCCTATCATCTAGCCGTGTAATCTGAAGTCGCGTCCTGTTTCACGAACCTTGTAGTAGATTCATATTTCGCAATAGGATCACATGTGATCCTTCCTTGAGCTCTAAACAATGACTTGGAATTCCTAGAAAATCTAAAGAGTTGAGGTATTCCGGTGGAAAATATTGTGCCCGATGCCATGTTGATCATTGGGAAAAATAGTGTCAACATTCATGTATCTACGGCCAACTCCTGGAGTATATGCCAGGGATACACCCAAAATCAAGGAATAGGCTATGAGGAAACTTTTTCCCTTGTTGCAAAAGTAACTACAATACGCAGTCTACTAGCCATAGAAGCAGCCAATGGTTGGTTCGTACATCAACTTGATATGAACAGTGCCTTCTTACATAGGGATTTATATAAAGAGGTTTACATGAAGCTTCCACCAGGATTTAATACAGTACATCCACAACAAGTTTGCAAACTAAAGAAGTCTCTTTATGGCTAGAAACAAGCCAGTCGTCAATGAAACCACAAATTGACATCTACACTCCAAAACCTTGGTTACAGTCAATCTAGTCATGAGCACAACTTTTTTTTTTAAAAATGCAGGCCCAAATTTCCTCTTAGCTTTAGTCTAAGTTGATGACATAGTCTTAACTGGAAGTAGCATGATTCTCATTGATGAGATCAGAACATATCTCCATGAATTGTTTAAGATTGAAGATCTAGGTGAACTGAAATTTTTCCTAGGCCTAGAGGTCACTAGATCACAGTCAGATTTACATATTTCCTAACACAAATATGCACTCACTATACTGGAAAAGTTTGACATGCTGGATTGTAAGCGTGCACACACACCTATGAAGTCCAAGACTGCCCTGTTCAGTGGTGATTCTTAGATGTTTGATGATGGATAAAAACCGGTCAAGAACTGATCTAAAAACAGAGAAAAAGATGATAGTTTACTCTCAAGAAACTGAAAACTCAGAAAATATGAAGAACACTCTCAAGTTTCTTCAAAAAACGCAGGAAAGCTTTTAGAAATTCTCAAATTTCTGCTCCGATACCATGACGAAGTTTGTAGAATTACAAGCAAACAAAATAAAATGCGGAATTATTATTGATCAAGTAAAAGTTACAATGTTGATTACAATGTGCCTGATCATAGGGTATTTATAGCTTCATACACCTCATGAATCAGTTAAAAGTTGGTTACAAATGGTTACAACAGATTACAACTAGATAACCGCTTTCTATTTTACATTATATCAAACTGATTAGCAGTGTCAGCGAGTCTTTGTATCAAGAAGTCAGCTGGTGTTTATATCACAAGAGAGTCGATATCTTCGATTGATCAAAGAAAGTGCACTCAAGATTCCCATCGCCTTTTATATCAGAATAAAGAATAAATGCCTTCAACACAAAATCTATAACTGACTGCCCTACAGTTGCCTAACATTTCTTGAAGAAGACTAGGGGGAGGCCATCTGTTCCAGCAACTTTGTAAGTTCTTATACTGAAGCATGCATCTTCTATTTCCTGTTCACAAACCCTTCTATTGAGGAACTAATGATCGGATTGAGTTAAGGTCGTCAATGGAAGGTGGCAAGTAGAGGAGTGGTGACCGTCCTCTCTTGAGTACAGGTTCTTATAGTAATATCTCATTATGCTCTGAATTTCACCAGTATCAGTGGTCCACGATCCGTCAATTTTTTTGAGAGTGGTGGTCTTATTCCTTTGCTTTCGTTTGAGTGAGGTTACATGATAGAAATGGGTATTCCGTTCTCCTTCTACAATCCATTGCAAATGGGACTTTTGATGCCAGTACTTTTCTTCTTGAACCAGAATTTTCGTGTACTATGCCGATAACTTACTTTCCAGGTCCATAATATAAGAAGATGGGTGTTGTGTCAGGTCCTCCTATATCCTAGCAAGACGTTTACTGCAAGTCCTTTTTCTTGGTGAAAATGTTCCCAAAGACTGCTTTATTCCAATGGCTGGCCTTGGTCATAAACTTCTTAGATGCTGCCCCAAAGTCACTCTCACCTTTATCCCAACTTTTCTCTACAAAGGATTCAAAGTCTGAGTGCTCAAACCATGCATTCTGAAAAATCATAGGAGGGGGTCCTTTAAAACATCTCTTATTTTGCTCAACTTGTAAGAGAAGCGGATGGTGGTCTGAGTGGGTCTTTGTAAGATAGGTTAACGTTGCTTCGGGGAACAACGACATCCACTCTGTCCTATAACCATTTTTTTTTATCCTCGTTAAGTAGTAGTATAAATACCATCACTAATGTAATAATGACATTATCGAATAAATAGAAAAATTGGGGGAAACTCTTTGATATTATCAAAGATGAGACGTTTTGACTTGGGGTTCATTTATTTGATCATTTATCCCATATAGTAAGTTTGGCAGATTTTCTTAGAATTTTATTATTATTTCTTTCTTTTGTTTTTATTTTTATTTCTATTAATAAACTTTATCCCACATTGCTTTGGGGTTAGTTTATGTCTTTTATCCTAGCCTATAAAAAAGCTTTAGTTGTACTATTTTTAATCAGACAAATTTTAAGAAATATATTTTATTTGAAGTTTATAAGTTTTGGTGAGTTTTCTCACGTTGGTATTTGGTAGATTCCAAACGAGACTTATCAAGGTTGTGAGCGAATCTTGTGGGTGGTATATTATACCAAGGTTTTTGGTTACAGGTTAGCCAAGGATCAATGTGCTCGTTTATTGGTGCCTTCAGTCAAGTCCTCAGGAATTTTCTTGTCTGATTCAGTCACGGATCACATCAGTTAGTATCAAAGACAGTCAGTCACGGTATCCAAATATCCCTTTTTATTTTCTTGCATATTCATAGTTTAAATAAATAAAAAACACCAAAATTGCATCTGATTTCTTGTTCTTATTCGACCCCTTCACGTTACTTTTCCGGCCGAGTCATGTATTACCTAGTTGATCCTGTAGCATTGTTTTCTATAAGCTTTCCTTTAAAATAATTAAAAAAAATTTAAATTATAGCTTTCTTTCTTAGCCTTGTTGTTCCTGCTTATAAGAAAATTAATTCTTTTTTCTTCCGCCAACATATGTGTTCTTGCATACGCCTCTGCTCCTCGACACCGAGTCTTTATCCGGAAAAGAAACGTTCGGCACGTATAAAATAAAAATAAATTCACTTTATACGTAAGCCTCTACTACGTCGTACCAAAAATAAGCAAACGGAAGCAAAAGACTCGGGCATTTTTTTTTTCAATAATTCAAGAGTAGAAACATCATCTAAAGGTGGAAATGTAACTTTATTACATTCAAAGGAAAATACGAAATCCAAAACCCAAATGAACGTACGATATTCTCAAACGGGAAGTAAAGGTACTACAAGTCTCGAAAGACCAAAAATCTAATCCAAAAGTACTAACACAGTTTAAAAATGAAAATAAAATAGACAAATGAAAAGTCTTCAATGAGGCGCCGTCAAACGTCGTCATCGAACTCATCCTCGCAACCCTAATCAACCTATTCATCTTCTCACCCCCAAACACATAATAAAACATGCATTCGAGGTAAGTACAACGTACTTAATAAGAAAGAGAAGCTATGACAACAATTACAATTTATAAAGAAAAGATATTTAAATGTTTAGTTGTTTATGTGTGACCGACTCAATCTGGGGTTCATTCCATGTCCATCAACATGAATTGACTAAACATTTCTACCTAGCTTATCTATGTTACAACCGCACTCAAGGGCACTACGATATCCAAGCTTCGGGATTTTGGCAACATATTGGTGGATCACACCAATATCCACGGAGTCTAGAATAGGTAAACTCCGATAGTACGCACATCTCAGTGGAGTCCTTCCGTACTTAGGGTTTTTTTGACCTACGGAGTTCTTCCACCTTCAGAGGCAGCACACACATCGCGATATATAATGATGCCTATCCAAGAGAGACATGTTGTTTAATCTTTTACTAGGCAAGTACGTATTTATTAAAATGGTTAACTAACTACCTAAGTGTTTTCAAGTAATATCCCTCACACAACTACTCTCTTCCTAGACCACTAGACATAGACAAGTCCTAGCAATTACATAGACATTGATGAATGCTAATTCATCAAAGCACAAGCCTATCATGCTCTTCCGACGGATCTGAACTTCAACTCCCTTTAAGAGTACATTCGGTGTTTTAACTAAACGAATCAGAAGCTCAATCCAGGCTTGTTTATGTTTATACAATGTCAACATATCATAATTAAGGGTTTAAAACTAAACAACATAGCTTAAACATCATTTATACACAAACTGGGGGCAATGCGTATAAGATCACCGGAATGCGACGCATTCCCTCGCTTCTAAAACTCAATAAATCGTCATTCAAAGAATGCGTGCACATTGATCTGCAATCCGTACGCATTACCTGACCAGAACTCCTCCTAAAACTCTCTGTTTGAACAATGCGTGCAAGATTCCAATGAATGCGTATGCATTCAAAGAACTGTAAACAAACTAGAACTCTCTCGCTCAAGGAATACGACGCATTCAAAGATCCGTAAAGTAAACTCGCAAAACTCCGATACAGAATGCGTATGGATTGCCTACAATGCGACGATTCTCGCCTCGCCGCCTCTAATTTCGATTTCGATCCTTAACGGTTTCTAATCCGTTTCTAACCCAAATCTCATCAAATTTAACACAGTAAGTCATAGAAAAACATATCTAAGCATACCATAACATCTATGATCATTGATCAACGGAAAGACACGTCTTTCTAGCATTAAAACGTCTTAAAACTCAATCTAAGCCTTATAAACGATAATTGAGATAATAGGAAAAGTATCTTACCTATTTGCAGCCAAAAACCAGACTAAGAAGCCTCAAAAATCTGCAACACTTCTCAACAATCTAATCTCCAAGGGTTTCCCTTCTCACAACGATTCCAAAGCTCTCGCTGATCTGAAAACAGTTAAGCTTTGCTTCAGAAATTGTGAAAACTATCCAAGCCCTATTTCTCTTCTCAAAGTTTGCGCACAAAAAAAGAGCATACAGGCTAATTTTCTGATCAAGGTTAGGTTATGGGAATTATCTGTGTTAATTATCCTTAAATACCAATTCCCATTAAATCTCCTTTTCCATAATCACCCTTAATTACCAAAATCAGAAATTCCTTTAATTAAATACAAAAAATTCGAAAATTTTACATATATAATTAATACAACACTTAAATCCAATAAAAGAAAAGAAATAATAATATTTCATTTTTGCAAATGACACGCCTGCTTTCTTTCCTAAAATCGAATATTACATTCCTCCCCTCTTAAAAGGAGTTTCGTCCTCGAAACTAGAACATACCTGGTAGATCATCAAACTCTTAGAATTCACTGATCATATCATTTTCAACTTCCCAAGTTGCCTCCTCGGGTGAATGATTGCTCTATTGAACCAAAACCAACTGAATCAACCGTCTCTTAACATCTTTTCCTTCCGGTCCAAAATCTTGATCGGTCTCTCATCATAAGCAAGATTGTCTTGAAGAATTTCCGGATCAATCGTAGTTTCAACATCATTCTTCGTCAGACACTTCTTCATCATTGAAACGTGAAACACACTATGGACTCTCGACATCGTTTCTGGTAACTTAAGCTTGTAAGCCAACGGTCCAATTCTTTCCAGAATCTCAAATGGTCCAACATACCTTGGACTTAACTTTCCCTTTTGTCTCACTGACTTCAAACTCAAAAGGTCTCCTTCTAACATCTGGCCAACTTTTCTCGCATGTCTTGTGTCGCTTTCGATTCTTCTAACCAACCGAACCCTTTCCTTAGCTTGTTCAACCACCCGCCCTGTGATCTGCCTTTCCCGACTTCATCCCAAAACAAATGGCGTTTCTACATCTTCTTCCATACAACGCTTCAAACGGTGGCATGCCGATACTGGCATGGTAACTGTTGTTGTAAGCAAACTCCGCTACCGGTAGGTAATCATTCCATGATGCGCCTACTTCCAACACACAAGTTCTCAACATATCTTCAAGTGTTTGGATAGTTCTCTCAGATTGTCCATCTGTCTGAGGATGAAAGGCCGTACTCAAATCCAACTTGGTTCCGAAAGCTGCTTGTAAGCTTTTCCAAAACCGACTGACGAACCTCGAATCACGATCCGAAACTATAGAGATAGGTATTCCGTGTAACTTCACTATATTATCCAAGTATAGTGTCGTCATCTTCTTCAAGGGCATATCAACCTTACACGGTAAGAAATGGGCGGACTTGGTCAATCTATCCACAATCGCCCAAACCTCATCATTACCGCCTCTCATCTTAGGTAAACCGGTGATGAAGTCCATAGTGATCTTATCCCACTTCCATTCCGGGATATCCAATGTCTTAAGCATTCCTCCCGGTCTTCTATGTTCTGCTTTGACCTTATGCAAGTATCACACTCTGCAACGAACTTAGCTATTTCCAACTTCATCGAGGGCCACAAAAACCTTTCTTTCAAGTCCCGATACATCTTAATAGCACTTGGATGAACTTCAAAAGCAATCCTATGTGCCTCTTCCATAACTCTTTGTCTTAGTTCACCAACATTAGGCACACATAGATGATCCTGGTACCAAAGATTCCATTCTTATCCAAGACATAACCCACTGTAGGCTTCTCTCTAGCAACTCGCTTCAAATCAACCAAAACCGGATCTTCATCTTGCTTCTCCCGAATATCATCCATCAATTCAGATCTTGCTAACAATGGTGCCACAAACTGTCGATCCTCAATCTGATCAAACCTGCTGATTTCCAGCCCATCTAACCTTTCTGCCACATCATCGACGCTTGAAACCGCAAACACTGGTTTTCTGCTTAAAGCATCTGCCACTACATTCGCTTTTCCTGGATGGTACTGAATATCCAAATCATAATCCTTTACGAACTCTAACCATCTCCTCTGTCTCATATTCAGATTCTCCTGTGTGAAGAAATACTTTAAACTCTTGTGGTCGGTGAAGATCCTAGCCTTAACTCCATACAAGTAGTGCCTCCAAGTCTTTAAGGCAAACACTACTGCTGGCAACTCTAAGTCATGTGTCGGGTAGTTCTTCTCATGCACCTTCAACTGTCTAGATGCATAAGCAATCACTTTTCCTCCTTGCATCAACACACACCCTAAACCCTGTCCCGAAGCATCCGTGTAGACGTCGTAGTTATAAAAAATATGTGGAACTGCCAAAACTGGGGCTGTAGTCAACTTATCCTTCAAGGTATGAAAAGCTGTGTCACACTCGCTAGTCCATTCGAACTTCACATTCTTCTGTGTAAGCTTAGTGAGTGGAGTAGCTATCTTCGAAAAGTCTTGCACGAACTTCCTATAGTAGCCAGCCAAACCAAGAAAACTCCTTACTTCTGAAGATGTGGTAGGTTTAGGCCAATTCTCAACTACCTCAATCTTTGCTGGATCAACTTGTATGCCATCTCCAGAAATGACATGACCCAAGAAACAGACTTGCTTCAACCAAAAGACACACTTAGGGAACTTAGCAAACAACTGGTTCTTCTTCAAAGTTTCTAACACTATCCTTAAGTGTTCCTCATGTTCTTTCTCATCCTTAGAATATACTAGGATGTCGTCTATGAACACTATCACAAACTTATCCAAGTATGGCATGAAAACTCGTTGCATTAAATCCATAAACGCGGATGGAGCATTAGTGAGTCCAAAAGGCATAACTAAGAACTCATAATGTCCATATCTTGTGCTAAAAGCCGTCTTCAGTATATCTGCTACCTTGATCTTCAACTGATGATAACCAGATCCTAAGATCAATCTTAGAGAACACTTTCTTGCCTTGCAACTGATTAAATAGATCATCAATCCTCGGTAAAGGGTACTTGTTCATGATGGTAAGATTATTCAACGCTCTGTAGTCGATACACATCCTCATGCTACCATCTTTCTTCTTCACGAAAAAAACTGGGGCTCCCCAAGGCAAAGTGCTAGGCTGAATTATATTCCTCTCAAGCATATCCTTAAGCTCAGCTTTCAATTCTTTTAATTCAGCCGGTGCCATTCTATAGGGTGCCTTAGCAACTGGTGCCGCTCCCGGTATCAACTTGATTTCAAAGTCGATTTCTCTATCCGGCATGTTTCCCGGTAACTCTTCCGGAAACACTTCAGGATACTCTCTCACTACAGGAGTTTCTTCTAACTTAGGATTCACTTGTTCCACATCCACCGCATACAGCAAGTAGCCTTCACAACCCTTCTGACAAGCCCTAATTGCCTTAACCACTGAAATTATCGCATGTCGCTTCTTACTCGGCTTGTACACGTTACCTTGATAAGTCTTATCTGATTTCCCGGGTACTTTAAAAGTCACTTTCTTCTCTCGGCAATCTAGGTGAACATAATTCTCAGATAGCCAGTCTATTCCAAGGATTACATCAAACTCTGAAAAGTCTAAAACTGTGAAGTCACTCTTGCATCGATAAGATCCAACTCGAACTTCCACTTGAGGTTTCATCCTAGTTACCTTTGTTACCTTCCCTAATGGTGTAGTTATCTCCAAAGTGTTTCTTAAAGGTTCTGAGGGTAAACTCAACTTCTTAGCTACCTTGGTCGACACAAAGGTGTTAGACGCCCCCGTATCAAACAAAGTTTTGACCACAAGATTATCTAACATTATTGTACCTAAGATGCATATTCATTCATTTAAATACAATTATAGCATGAATAAACGTGCTATAAAAATATCTTAACAAAATAAACAACAACAATAAGGTACCTGAGATAACATCATCCTCTGGTTCTGTGATAAGCGGATTTTCTACGGTCCGGTCGATCAAGTAAAAACTCGAAACCATAGCAAAATCTACTTTCTAACCGGCAGTGGACCGGGTCGATTGTAGGATAGTGCTTGAGGAGTCCGAGGTCGAACCCACAGAGATTGGTTTTTGAGTACCACGGTTGACTTAGCACTCAGTTCAGGTCAAACAGATAGGTGTGAAGTTATACTATTGCGTAAAAGAAAGATTACACTACTCGAAATTCTAAACAATTAAAAGAAGTATGGCCGAACTACGCTTCAAATGGATTACTTTACCCTCGTAAAGATTGCCCCGGAGTGTGCCTTATTCTACCTTGCCGCCTAACGATAACTCATAGGACAAACCCCGTATTGAACTGACTTGATGACTAGGGCGCCAATCTAGTACACGGGTAGTGTCGACTACCTTTCAAGCCCAAAACTTCTACGGTCCCGAAACCTCGCTCCCACACGCGCGCAACATACATTTATAAGCTACGTGTGTGCAACAATGAACAAGGTTGTCAATCTCATTCAAAGCTATTAAAACAATCAAAACAAGTTTCGTGATGTGGATTATCGATTAAAACGTTAAATTACGCGCTACACTACCTCCCGGTTCATCTCTAATGGTGTTTCACCCGCATTCACGTGGTTCACCATACGACCAATCTAGCTACTCATACTCGAATCTAAACAATACAAACGGAAGAAAACATCACAACAATGGTAAAACAACAAGAAAACATACCCATTTCGATTACTTGAAGAACTACCAAATTCGAGCTCCAAAAGAACAAATCTTGTCACTTGAAATGTTACAGATCGGGCTAAAAGTTAGTAGATCAAAGAGAAGATCGAAAGATGATTCTAATGATATATAACACTAATTCTAACTCTAAGAAACGAAGAAAATCGCCCCAAATCGCTAACCTATCTAATATTATCTCCCTTATTTTCTCGCTTATGGCCGTGTGTGAAATGAGCAAATTTTATATAGAAAGTCTTTTGTCCGTGACGGATATCCGCCATGTCCGCCCGGATCGTTTGATTTTCCAGTGTGTCCGGACGGATGCATAGATGTCCGTCCGGATGAAATGCTCTTGTCCGTCCTGGATGCCGGGCTCGTCTCGTCCGACGAATTCTTCATCAAAGTTTTCCCAATTTCCAGAGAGTTAGCCGTCCGACATAACACCTTGTGTCCGTCCGACAAACTTTTGCAGCCAAGAATCCATTTTCCGTAGAGTTAGCCGTCCGATGAGAGGTTTTTGTCCGTCCGACAGCCTCGAACGCACGCCCAAGGTGTTCGGGACGGGCGTCCGACCTACGTGACCCAAAATCTTCACTTTTTTCACCTTCAACCTCCGTGTTTCGCCTCGGCACGCCTAAACTTCATACTTCGCCTTCGGGCTCTCGAGACACCCTAGTCCTCGCATCCATATGAAAACAACAAGCAACGATAACCCCGCAAACTACGGGTGCTCGGGAAAAACGAGTATAAAATGCTAAAATAAGGTCGAGTTTACGGAAAACCGACAGTCACTCGCCGTGTAATAAAACCTCATTTAATACTCAAAATAGGGTCTAAACTCACCCGAAACATGCCAGAAATGTGATAATCGTGGGCTGATTTGTACAGAAATGTACTGTAAAGTTGGTTCCTATCATTCTGCATCTCTAGCATCGACCGCAAAAACTCGAACCGGTCGACTGGGTCCACTTCTACCATTTCCTTGGCTCGAACTGCCCTTGTTTCCTTTGTTTGGACATGCTCTAGAAAAGTGTCCTGGCTCTCCGCAGATGTAGCAACCATTAGTATTCTGCTTGCACTCCCCTGAATGATTTCTGTTGCATTTAGGGCAAAGCGGTGCACTGTTCGGGGCCTTAGCTGCCGTGGGAGTAGTTGTCTTCTTGACATTCTGTTGCGGTGCTTCTCGGTAATTTCCCTGACTAGTCCCAAAGTTTCTCTTGTTACCAATCACTACTGTGGCCTTCTTCCTGAAGGTCTCAACCTCCAACGCCTTATTCGTGGTTCACCCATACTCTTGGTCGTGAATCCCAACATACCGCATTGATTTCATAGCCAACCCTTCTTTGTAAAGGGCCATCTTCCTTTCTTCCACTTTCACCACTTTCAGTAAAACCTTCCCACTGCTGAACTTGTTGGTGTACTGAGATATTGTCATGTAATTACCCGGCTTGAGTTTCAAAAATTGACTTGCCTTATCTGCTTGAACTGTTGCCGGGAAGTACTTATTGTAAAACATAGCTTTGAAAGCTTCCCAAAGATGTTACGCTGCCATTGCTACTCAGATAGCATCTATCCATGCTTCACCTGCACTCGTAAGAAAATCGATCGCCACCGTGCCATCTCTGCTTCAGAACATGTATATTCCTCGCAAGCCTTCTCAAAACCTCTCAGCCATTCCTCAGCCTTTGAATGATCTACATTCCCATAGAAGTTTTCAACCCGATTCCTTCTCAATCTTGTATACCAGTCCACAGGCGGTACTTGCTCAAAAGCCGGTTTGACTGGTAGGTAAACCGGAGGGCAGCCAAAAGGTATCTGCTGGTGGAACTGTTGTTGTTGAGGGTAAGGTGGGATCACTTGAGGCTCAGTCTGATAAGGATAATATCCTTGATGGTAATTCTGGTGGTGCTGTAGGGTCGGCTGAGGTTGCTGGAAACCGAATGGTGGGTAACCAAAACCTTGCTGATGGTCGAAACGCGGTGAAAGTGGTACGGTAGGTCGAGGGGTATGACCTACAGGAGGTGGGTAAAAGGTTTGCTGTTGTTGATGAAACATTAGTGGTGAGGGGTGGCTCGCTGATGGAGGGTAACTTACCGGTGGTGGTACAAAACCCGCTGGAACATCGCTTACCAAAGAGAACTGAACCGAACTCCCCACGTGCCATCATGGACGTTGCTCCTGATGAGGTCGCGGTGACAAACTCTGTTGAGATCTTGCTGTAGGTGTCGCAGTATGAGGTGGTGGTGTCAAACACCGATGGGGTGGAGGATTCTGCCTCACAACACCGCCTCCTACGACCGGTGTTGGACTTTCCCGACAAATTCCGGAAGGTTCTACACCCGCTCTAGTTCTCGTGAACACCATCCTGATGATCAAAGAAAACCAGAACGTTACTAAAAGGTCTAAAGAAAGCTTATCTTAAAATAAAGGAAGCCTAAAAGACGCTTCTCTCTCGATACCAATCAGAACGCCCCGCTCCCGACACCGAGTCCTTATCCGAAAGGAACGCTCGCACGATAAAATAAAAATAAATTCACTTTATACGTAAGCCTCTACTACGTCGTATCAAAAATAAGCAAACGGAAGCAAAAGACTCGGGAATTTTTCTTTTCAATAATTCAAGAGTAGAAACATCATCTAAAGGTGGAAATGTAACTTTATTACATTCAAAAGAAAATACTAAATCCAAAACCCAAATGAACGTACGATATTCTCAACGGGAAGTAAAGGTACTACAAGTCTCGAAAGACCAAAAATCTAATCCAAAAGTACTAACACAGTTTAAAAATGAAAATAAAATAAACAAATGAAAAGTCTTCAATAAGGCGTCGTCATCGAACTCATCCTCGCAACCCTGATCAACCTGTTCATCTTCTCACCCCCAAACACATAATAAAACATGAATTCGAGATAAGTACAATGTACTTAATAAGAAAGAGAAGCTATGACAACAATTACAATTTATAAAGAAAAGATATTTAAAAGTTTAGTTGTTTATCCGTGACCGACTAACTGGGGTTCATTCCATGTCCATCAACAAGAATTGACTAAACGCTTTACCTAGCTATCTATGTTACAACCGCACTCAAGGGCACTACGCATATCCAAGCTGGGGATATTCTTGGCAACATATTGGTGGATCACACTAATATCCACGGAGTCTAGAATAGGTAAATTCCGATAGTATGCACATCTCAGTGGAGTCCTTGCGTACTTAGGGTTTTTTTGACCTACGGAGTTCTTCCACCTTCAGAGGTAGCACATACATTGCGATATATACTGGTGCCTATCCAAGAGAGACATGTTGTTTAATCTTTTACTAGGCAAGTACGTATTTATTAAAATGCTTAACTAACCACCTAAGTGTTTTCAAGTAATCTCCCTCACACAACTACTCTCTTCCTAGGCCACTAGACATAGACAAGGCCTAGCAATTACACAGACATTGATGAATGCTAATTCATCAAAGCACAAGCCTATCATGCTCTTCCGACGGATCCGAACTTCAACTCCCTTTAAGAGTACATTCGGTGTTTTAACTGAATGAATTAGAAGCTCAATCCAGGCTTGTTTATGTTTATACAATGTCAACATATCATAATTAAGGGTTTAAAACTAAACAGCATAGCTTAAACATCATTTATACACAAACCGGGGCAATGTGGCAAAGATCACCGGAATGCGACGCATTCCCTGCTTATAAAACCTGTTGAAACTGTCTGTCCAAACAATGCGTGCGCATTGATCTGCAATGCGTACGCATTACCTGACCAGAACTCCTCCTAAAACTCTCTGTTTGAACAATGCGTGCGCCTTCCAATGAATGCGCAGACATTCCAATGAATGCGCATTTTCAAAGAACCGTAAACAAACTAGAACTCTGCTCAAGGAATGCGCACGCATTTAGCATCCGTAAAGCAAACTCAAAAACTCGACATACAGAATGCGTATGCGCATTGCCTACAATGCGTATGCATTCTGCCTGCTGCCCTAATTTCTGATTTCGATCCTTAACGGTTTCTAATCCGTTTTTAACCCATATCTCATCAAATTTAACACAGTAAGTCATAGAAAAACATATCTAACCATACCTTAACATCTATGATCATTGATCAACGGAAAGACACATCTTTCTAGCATTAAAAAGTCTTAAAACTCAATCTAAGCCTTATAAACGATAATTGAGATCGTAGGAAGAGTCTCTACCAATTTGCACCAAAACCGCACTAAGCAAATTCAAAAATCTGCAACACTTCTCAACAATCTGATCTCCAAGTGTTGCCCTTCTCACAACGATTCCAAAGCTCTCGTTTGATCAGAAAACGGTTAAGCTTTGCTTCAGAAATTGTGAAAACTATCCAAGCCCTATTTCTCTTCTCAAAGTTTGCGCACAAAAGAAGAGCGCATGTGCTAATTTTCTTCATCAAGGTTCAGGTTATGGGAATTATCTCAGGTTAATTATCCTTAAATACCAATTCCCATTAAATCCTTTTTCATAATCACCCTTAATTACCAAAATCAGAAATTCCTTTAATTAAATACACATAATTCGAAAATTATACATATATAATTAATACAACACTTAACTCCAATAAAAGAAAAGAAATAATAATATTTCGCTGTGAAATGACACATCCGCTTTTCCCTAAAATCTAATATTACAATTACAAAATAATAATAATAATTTCCAGCGTTGCCTAATCATACCTTTAGGTAAAAAAAAAATCCAACCTTCCTTTTTTTTTTTCCTTTTGGCCTGTTGCGTGAAAAAAAAATCCAGCTTTTGCCCTTGTTTATTGCGGCTGAGTGAAAAAAAAAACTTTGCCGAATATTCTTTGTTTGATCATTCTGGAGATCTTGAGAAATGTCAAAAGAGAGTCATATAGATGCGTATTTTCGGATATTCGCGGAGGCACAAAAAACTATGTGGGTTCGAAATTTTGAGAATATAAAACGACGTTTTGATGATATAATGGATGATGTGAAGGCTGAATTTCAGAAAATGTTAACGAAAAGAGGTGGTGGTAGAGATAACCGCAGTGGTAGAGATAATCGTGGTAGTAGAGGTAACCGCGGTGGTACGGAGGTGGTTAAGTAAACTTCTACGGGGTTATTTTCTGTTTATTGCGGTCATTGTCACGGGAGTGATCATTACTATTATGATTGCCCTAATTTTTGGAAGAAAATGCGTAGTTTACGTGAAACATCACCTACGGGCGACCAGGTGAATGTTAGTATGCTGTAGAAGATCGATCGTAGAGGCCACCATAGAGATTGCTAACACTCAACAGAGGAGTTGAAAACGATTATGATGAGTGCATGTTAGAGGAGAACCAAATGCAAATTTTATGAGAAATTGGAAAATTAACTGAACGCACGGAGGAGAACAATTCGTTGTCATGAATACTTGTTCGCCGCCCTGCGTGTATCTCAAAATCCTTCACTTGAAGATGATCCTCGCTACTATCTTGCCGCGGGTTATTCATGTTCGTGAGGTCTCAAGTAGCAAGCCGGAGCACCACTTTGTGGACCCTTTGCAAAAATATTGATGCATATCCGATCGCTACTTGTTATTCTTTTCTTGTTGTTTCACAGGAGTCCTTCATGAGTCTATTCCACCAAATGAGCATTATGATATCGCATTTATGACATATGACTCATCACCTAAACATGCCATTGGATTCAGTTTTGCTATCCGGCTCGTATTTGATACAGGGTTCGATTTGTTTCTTTTTGTACATCCTTGAGATTGACATGTGCGGATGCATTTATGACGTCCTATTTATTCGAGGACGAATCCTTTCCAACAGGGAGGGAATGATATGAGATGAGACGTTTTGACTTGTGATCCATTTATTTGATCATTTATCACACATTGCAAGTTTGGCAGATTTTCTTAGAATTTTATTAGTATTTATTTCTTTTATTTTTATTTTTATTTTTATTAATTAACTTTATCCCACATCGCTTTGGAAATAGTTTATGTCTTTTATTCTAGCCTATAAAAAGGCTTTAGTTGTACTATTTTTAATCAAACAAATTTCGAGTTTAATATATATTATTTGAAGCTTTCAAGCTTTGGTGAGTTTTTCTCACGAGGGTGGATTCCTAACCGGACTTATCAAGATTGTGAGCGAACCTTGTGGGTGTGCTTTATACCAAGGTTTTATTTGAAAGTGTCGCGGTGCTCGACTTATTGATGCTTTCACCAAGTCTTCGTGACATTTTCGGATCCGATTCGCATTACGGATCACATCACTCTTGCTCCTCTCATTCCCATTTATCTCTCAAAGAAAAACACTAGTTCAGTAAAAAAAAGTAATTTCCAGACGAATCGAAGGAAGAAGTGGATTGAAATCCACTTTCATAGGAAAAGAATTTAAACAATTGAATAAAAGAGGAAATTCTTCTGTATTGTCTCCATTCGTGTGGAGACACCATATGATTCAATCTGAACTAGCTCAGTAAAAAAAGTAATTTTCAAGTCGAATCGAAGGAAGAAGTGGATTGAGATCCACTTTCACAGGAAAAGAATTTAAACAATTGAATAAAAGGGGAAATTCTTGTGTATTGTCTCCATTCGTCGGGAGACACCATATGGTTCAATCTGAACCACACGGTTTCATTTCATCTGGTGTCTCCACATATATAGAGGAATTTCCCCTATTAACATAATCAAAATGTTAATCTGGCTGATCAACAAAATGTTAGGTGATTTCAATCAGCCATTTTTCCGCTGTCTGTTGGAGTTTCATGATTTGTTTAGGTGATGGTCACTCATGTTAGAAAAATGAGATAAAACAAACAGATAAAAAGATTCTCCAAGGCACGTAATCGTTTCTTTAAAGAGATGTTTTAAATCTTTCTTAGGATTCAACGGAGTATAACTTAGAGTCACAATACGTTTTTTGTGCTGATGATGATTATGACAAAAACTTCAACATTTTCTAATGCATCTGATGTCTATAAATAGACAACGAAAAACACACCATACCTCTTCATGAAAAACAAACCAGCTCGCCTTTCAAAGGATGTGTCCTAAATGAGCACCATCGAAATGGTGTGTCCCAATGAAAATCTCTTCTACGAAATGGTGTGTCGTCGTCGAACCCCGCTTATTTTTACGACAAATTGTCGACTCAAAGCAGTGCAACAACACATTCAAAACAAAATTAAAAAAATAGACTTTGTGAATAAAATATCTAACACTTTCCCCCTATTTTTTCACAAAAAGAAATTGTATGTAAAAAACGGCTGCATGATCTAAGTGACTGCCTACGTACCCTTTGGGATCAAGCCACCGTAGTTCATGCAGACACGGACTAAGCATCATGGTAGGAAATCATACATAAATGAAAGTAGCTTTTGGCTTTGAACTTCCACTGAGTGTAAACAACTCAAAGTCACATCAAGGCACTGTGGTGAATAAATCTTGAACCAAGGACCCTATTTTTCTGACGTTACCGAGTTATCACACATACTATTCCATTAAAACAGAGTCTCTTCATTCCAATGCATTAATGGCCATGCGTACATCCCGAGATTCATGAATGCTTTAGAGACGGTCAAAATCTCATAGAAAGCGGCCTGACTTTCACACTCACATAGGTAAGTTCTTTGAAAGTGATACTGCGAGTCACTTTTCCCAATGATAGAACTTATTAAGAACTTATTTCAACCTTTACCATGCCTAATTACCCACACTAGAGATTTTATGAATGGGATCTATTAAATACTCTAAATACTGATCTATTTAGACTTTAACTTGTTTGTACCCTTTGAACTCGCTTATTTTTCAAAACATGTGAAGGGTTCCCGTTAAAGCTAACTAATGTTTCATAGACCTTAATCCCATTCCTTTCGATGTTATTGCAATCATCTCTCTGGGTAGTCCTTTTGTGAAAGGATCTGCTATATTGCTCTTTGACTCTACATAGTCAATAGTGATTACTCCTTGCTTGAGTAATTCCCTAGTAGACTGATGTCTCAGACTAAGGTGTCGTTGCATACCATTGTAAGTCTTACTTGCTACTGAATATAAAGTATCATGATTGTCACAATGAATCATTACAGTTGGGGATGGCTTGTCCCATAATGGAATATCAATTAATAAATTTCTTATCCATTCAGCTTTTTTACTTGCATCTGCTAATGCAATAAATTCTGCTAACATAGTCGAATCTAAGACACAAGTTTGTTTCTAAGAACACCAAGAAACAGTTGCGCAACATACACTTATCCAGCAATAAGATCCTCCGCGATTCCAAATGCCATTGGAACCTGCAAAAGAAGACGCAGTACAACTGAAAAGCAATAAACAAAAAAAAGCTCTTGAAATGAACCATCAACATACACTTATCCAAAGAATAACTTAAACGGAAAAAAAAAAATTGATCAAGGTAAACTCCACATGGATGAGATCCACCACAAGGAAGATTACTACATAGGAAACGAGGGTACCGCTGAGCTCATTCGACTGTTGGAAACTCCACATGGCCAAAGCCTTTAAATGGACCATCGGGGGGGTATGCCAAATCATAAACTAACAAGATCTCCAATAATCCTTGAATAAGCCCTTCCTACACCAAACTAAAATCATAACATGTCAACTTCAACTTTGATGCGCAAAAGCAGGAAGATCTAGAAGTAAATGTCTTCCTTTTCAACAGAGAAAGAAAGATTCCTGAAAAACAGAGTTTTGGAACTTGATGTTCGAGACTCTGTGAAAATAAAAAAATTCGATCACATGCCACAAAAAACCAATTACATCATGATATGGAATAAAACAAAGTCTTGTGATTATTTTTATGCCTTTTCTCATCTTTGTTATGCCTAGTGTATAGTTTCTTCTTTCTACCCTTCATAAAAATTGATTACAATGGAAACCGCCAAAGTTGTCGAATTGAATCAATGTTTCCTGCCTCACCTTTCCTTTGGTCTTCAATCTTACAAAGATATTCAATTGAACAAAATGACCAAATATAAAAATAAATAAAGAAATAAGAGATTGCTATTTACAAGTTGATGTAGTTTGAGGGAATGTAAATTTACCATCAGTCCTCTGTAATTTCATTTTTACTTTGTCCTTGAAGCCTTCACAATGTATGTCCACTTTCAAGAAAACAATTCTGCATGGAATTGATTGTAAATTTGAGAAACAAGTCTAAAAATTTGAAGCACCTAAAATTCAAAGTAACATGAAACGCTCATGTATTATAGTAACTAGTAAAAATGTGCAATAAATTTGTAACACCGAGAAGGAAAAAAAACCACCTACGCATTGCCTTTCACTTACTAGTAGCTACTTAACTCTATTCCTGTTCCTACTTTACAAAGAGCATATGAAGATTGATTGTCAACTTCTAAAATATAAAAAGAAAATACATAAAAAAAGTCCAGAGTATATTTCATCATGTATTAGCATAAAGTTTAAAAGCATAAAAAATATGAGGAATAACTAATAAAGCTTTTCACAATATGGCCTAAACTAGCCCTCTCCTCAAAATTGTGCACTAATTGCTCAATGTCGAACATATACCGTAATGTAACAACAATATTCCTAGGATCTGCTTCAATGGAATGATCTATTTCCACAATAAATCAAGCAACCATTTTAGCCGCAATTATATTACGTAAAAATAAAGATTAGCTGCAACTATACAATGGAAGGCCATCGCTAAGGACATGAGCTAACATAAGAAACGAAGCTTGTACTTGAATTTCAATATTAATACGAGGCAATTTACCATAAGAGCCTGCAAACCAGAACCCAAACCAAGCTTATTCCAACCAAAGAAAAGCAATAAACTTATCGAATAAGCTATCGCTGAAACATATTCCACCAATATTCTTGAAAGAGTGTTCTTATAAACTGGCCGAGGGTGAATATCAAAGCACAATTCACTTTCGATACTTTTTATTTCTTTTTTATGTTAGACAGCAATCCATGGTTTTCAAATTGTAACGCATAGGCGAACTGCGTCTGTTCACATTCCGAGAAGACAAAGTACTCTTGTTGATAAAAACATATTGCTTACTACACAATAGGTAGCTAAGTAACTAAAACATGAAGATACACCAACAGAACAAATGAATAACTCATAAAACATGTAAGACTCGTAACCGATTCAAATAGTTTCACATTGCAAGCATACAACATAGATAATACATGTAGATTATCCACAACTATGTAAATGAATAAAGCTTTACCTATCAAAACAAAACATGTGCTGGACTGAAACAAAGCTTCATAAGCAATTCTGGGCAAAAATGAAAATGAAAAAAATAGAACGACCAATGTCCTCGATTTGAAGCTTTGATTCATCTCTGTTTTCATACATGTCCACCACTAGCATAAGCTCCATTCCATTATCTACACAACCACAACAACTTAGCCCATTAATCTACAGTAGGAATTAGTTACAGCCAAGCTTCTTGCACTATTTAGACATTTATCAAACACTTGGCACCATGATTGAAACATTCTTCACAACAATGAAAGAAAGAACATTAGAGAGCAGGAGGTATCCTTGGTTAGATCCATTGAGAAGTAAAATTCACAAACAAGCAACACCCCAAAGAATGAGAGATTGATGGAGTGGGAATATGGTGACAAATTTTTTTATAAGTCGGCATTTGAAGATATATGTCTCATAAATAAGACATCAAGTTGTAGGCTTTGTGGCATTTCATCGAGCACCTTATAGCCAACTTCTAGATGTTTAGACTTTGACCTCAGAAGACAATATGGTTTCTCCATCCTCGTATGAAACAATACGAATAGACCTAGAAAGACCATCATTTCCTGCACTTTTTAAACCAAAAGAAGACAAATCGCTTCTAAGGGTTTCCATTACAATCAGACCATAAGTGTGAGAAAATAGAGAAATTGAAGCAAGAGAAGAAAATCACCTTAGATAGAGGATTTCGCACTTTAGAAGAATAAGATCGCCAAGCGATCGTGAATTAATCAGATTTCGCAGAGGATTCCAATGGAAACACGGACATCATACAGATAGGGGAAGCTCTGATAGGATTACACATATTAGGGATATGAAGGAGATTGTAATGGATTCAACGGCGAAGGAGGAGAGGATTGAAGAGGAGGGGCGGAGGATGAGGGGATGGAGGAAGAGAACGGCTTGCATTTCGAAGGTGCCTTTTTTTAACACAAAAAATAAGGTCATATATTTGTTTAAAATGGAATTTGTGTTATTTAATAATTTGGTGGGAAATTTTACCCCAAAAAATTTGGTGTGGAATTTTAAATTTTTTGAAATTTTTTTTTTTTTTTTGAGAAAGGGAAAAAAAACATTATTAACAAGTAATGAGGAGAATTGTTTTTGTTGCATCAGTAATGAGAAGAAATGTGATTAATAATGAGGAGAGTTAGCATTTGGTCATCAAAAAACAACATCATTTAGGTCTCCTCATTAATACTATCATTTGGTGACGAAATTTCGCCTCCTCGTTGAATTCTCCTCATTAAAGACCCTTTTTCTTGTAGTGTGCACCTCCTAAGGTAAAAACCCATCCCATTGTGGATTTACAATTCGATTCAATGTTATTCCAACTTGCATCGCAGTATCCTTCAAGAACAGCGGGAAAACCACGATACAGTAATTCGTAATCGATTGTTCATTTTAAATATCTCATAACTCTTGAAACTGCGTTCCAGTGTTCTTTTCCTGGATTAATAGTAAATCGACATAACAATCCAACTGCATATGCAATGTCCGGTCTTGTGCAATGCATGGCATACATAAGACTTCCAATCACACTTGCATATTGTAACTTGTCGTAGCATCTATCGGTATTTTTCATTAACTTGATACTAGGATCAATGGGTGTAGATTCTGGCTTATGATCCATATGACCATATCTTTTAAGGATATTTTCAAGATAATGAGATTGATTTAATGATATAAATCCATCTTTCCTCATTATTTTTATTCCTAAGATTACATTTGCTTCCCCAAATCCTTCATATCGGGTTAGATTCCAACAATTGCTTGGTCTCTTTTATTGATTCCAAGTTTGGCCCAAAGATAAGCATATCATCCACAAATAGACAAATCAAATTACATGAACCATTTCTATATATACGTAGAATAGATACACTTATCCGCTTCATTAACTTTGAAGCCATTAGCCAACATCACTTTATTAATTTTTTTATGCCATTGCATAGGGGCTTGTTTTAATCCATAAAGAGATTTCACTAGTTTACAAACATTCTTCTCTTGTCCGGGTAAAACAAAACCCTCAGGCTGCTCCATGTATACCTCTTCATCCAAATCACCATTTAGAAAAGCTGTTTTAACACCATTTGATGAACAACTAAATTTTGAATGGATGCAAGAGATAACAACACACGGATAGATGAAATTCTAGCCACAGGAGCGTATGTATAAAATAATCTACTCCTTGACGTTGTTTGAAACCTTTCGCTACTAGGCGAGCTTTATACTTATTAATTGAACCATCTGCGTTCAACTTTCTTTTGAAAATCTAGAACCAATTGGTTTAGAACCACTTGGCATATCAACCAATTTCCATGTCTGATTTGACATAATAGAACTCATTTCATCGTTGATGGCTTCTTTCCAAAAAATAGCATCACGAGAGGAAATGGCTTCTGAATATGTGACAGGATCATTATCATCAATCATTAACTTGGTTTGATGTGTAATATTATTTACATCACCTTCAAGTAAAATTGTCACAAATTCATGACTAAAGGTTTTTTCTTTCCTTTGCCTTTTCTTCTCCTTATTTCTGAATCCGCTTGTGATTCCATAGGAGAGTCATCCAGAGATTCCTCACGAACTCTCTTGGAAGTACTAGGAGTAACATTATCTCCAAGTTTCTCAACAGAATATTTATACATATGCTCTAAAAATTTAGCATCAATAGACTCAACAATATCATAAGATTCTAACTTTAGAAATCTATATGCTGTGCTATTCTTAGCATAACCTATAAATACACATTTATAAGTTTTACTACCCAACTTAGTAATTTCGTGATTAGGCTCTCTTACATATGCAAGACAACCCCAAACCTTAATACGACTTATGTTAGGTTTTCACCAAACCACAATTCATACGGAGTCTTTTAACATTTTTCTTAGAATTTGCTTTTGAATAAAACATGCACTTAAGATTGCCTCACCCCACCAATAATTAGGTAAACCAGAACTGATAAGCTTTGTTGGAAATAAAATTTATGTTTTGATGATAATTCATCTTATTTGTTTAAAGTATTATCTTAACCCCATTGATGAAGTGCTGAAGCCAGCTGTTATAGTGAAAAGCTAAAAGATGTCTAGAACAGAATGTATAAGTTTTACTAGAGACCGATATTGGTATAGGTTACATCGCAAGCAATCGTAATAGTTAGTGTGTCGAACCGAAAACCGGAAATCATTCGAAAACTGGAAATCATCGAGACAAGCAAACTGACTCAGAATACACCTACATGGAAGTGAAGAAGGTAAGTTCGCTGAGAGTTACAGACTCGGTTGACTTATCTAGAAGATCGAAGAACTGAGGGTTCAAACTCAGTTATTGAAGAATGAAGAACTGAGGGTTCAAACTCAGTTATGAAGATTACAAGTCGAGACTGTAAAGTTAGACTTCAGGCAAGATTGTGGTGACCTGAATTGACTTTATGGATCATGTATGAAGGCCTAAGAATCATAAGGACAATGTATTCTTAGAAGATAATGAGTCATGGTGTACTCTGATTAAGTCAATGATAATCAGATGAAAACTGGAGTACTGATATTTGAAGAAGAGTAAAATCTCAGTTAATGCTCCAAGTCGCTTAGAACCGACAATTGAAAAACTCAAGATAAAACGATAAGGAAACTCGCTTTTATATGTCACCATCCAACAAACTCAAAGTACAATTAACGTTGTAAAGGAAGCAATTTCATTGATGAGTTATCGACACGCGTAACGGTCGTAAAATATAGCCGTTATAAAAGAGACGCTGATACAATTCGAATTTAAGCCGATGAACGTTGGTCCTCACAC
This sequence comes from Gentiana macrophylla, assembly GCA_026214975.1. NCBI lineage: Eukaryota > Viridiplantae > Streptophyta > Magnoliopsida > Gentianales > Gentianaceae > Gentiana > Gentiana macrophylla. The sequence continues at coordinate 61,264,630 of CM047805.1, forward strand.
TATAAATAGAAGACTTTGCACTAAGGATAAATAACAGAATACACAAGAATCAACAAGCAATTTTGTGCATTAGTCTATTCGAATTGCTATCATCTCTGAACTATAACAAGATCATATCTAGTATTTCTTCAAGTGTTCAAGCTACAAATAATTTATCAAGAATCCAACACTTTGAAGAACCACAAACAAGAATCAATTTATTGATTCTCAGCCCAACTTTGATTCTACATCAAAGGTTTTAGACTGTGAAGCAAACCGGGAAGGTTTCGCCAAGGACAGTTGTGATAAGCAATGGGTAGACTGTGTTTGTGGTGGTAGTCGTGAAGAGGCAATCCTACCTCTAAGGACCAAAGTGGTTCAAGCATTTGAAGAGCAAAGAATTCTACCTGCTCAAGAACTGCTTAGATAGTGACGCTAGGGATTAGCCAAGGACTATTGTTTAGACTTTTGTAACAGCCACCTCAAGAAGTTCTAGTGGAATTTTCCTCCCACCACAGGGGAAGAGAGGACGATGTGATTACACCACCTGGAACCTCTATAACATCCGCCTTATTTACCTTACGCATTTATTTATTTATTCAGCATTTACTTACAGCATTTTGATACTTGATTGTTATACACCTCACAGTTCACAACTGACATTCATCAGAATTCAGTTCACAGCACTCAGCTTTCGTAAAAGAATAACAAGATCAAGAAAAAGGCTAGAACTATATCCGCTGCCGGTTGACTCAGTTTCAGCTTAAGTCAGTTTGATTTAATCTCAGCTTTGTCAGCTTAACTCCACACAAGTTATAACTAAACTTTAAGTTGTTTAAAATCCAGTTTTAGGGACAAGTTTATTCACCCCCCCCTCTAAACTTGTGTTAGCCTTTCCAAGGGACCAACAATTGGTATCAGAGCAGTGTTTCTTTAACAAGATATCATTTGCTCTATATCGCCTCCAGTTGTTTTTATTTGAAAGCTCAGTTTTTAAATTAATCTACTATCAGTCTTCACTCACTTACAATGGATAACAATCAATATGCGAGACAAATGCATATGTGCAACATGGACAGATTTGACGAATATAAACGTCGTATGCAGGCTTTTCTAGCAGCTACTCATGATGAGATGATGGATGTACTCACTGATGGACCAATCCAGATCACCTACATGCAAACTAAAGGTGAAAGACAAATTGTGTTCCAAAGCCCAAAGCCGAATGGACTAGTGATGATCGCAGTTTAAATAATCTCAACAATGTTATGATGGATTTTATCCTCGTACTCTTGACAAAGAACATGTACTTGAAGGTGAAAGAATGCACAACTTCCAAGGAAATGTGGGACAAAATTCAGTTAGTTTGTGAAGGAACAAATTCAATCAAGGAAAATAAAATTTCTGTTGCAAAATAAAAGTTTGAGAATTTCAAAATGAAATCTGGAGAAACCATTGACCAAATGGAGACAAGATTCAGTGCTATCATGGATGAACTAGATCTACTCAAGATTGAATACTCAAAGAAAGTTATCAACACAAGAATCTTGAAGGCATTACCAATGTGTCAGAAAATGAAGGTCATCACCATGGAAGAATCAAGAAGACTTGATGTAGAGGATTCATTCAAGATCTTTTCAGATTTGAAAGCTTATGAATTCAATGAAGATTTCACAAGCACAAATTTGCAATAATCAAAGCTCCTAAGAACCAAAGACTACAAAGACTTGCAAAGAAAGATCAAATGACATTCAAGAAAACTCATCTAGCAATATTCATGAATTGATGAGATGGAAGAACAAAGGGCTCTAATGATGAACAGAATTCAAGAATGAAGAGTGGACACCCAAATACCCAAAAGTTCATCAAAAGGACTCATGAGAAAAGAAAAGACGATGAATATCTCTGTTTCAATCAAGAAGAAGCCGTGACATTATAAAGTCAATGTCCGTAATCAGATCAAGAAGACTCCACCAAGAAGAGTTGGTAGAAGAGCACTCATTGCTTCGAGATGAATCGACATGAAGTCGGGTATCGAAGACTATCGATGACACAAATTTAATGGCACACATGGAAGATCCAAATGAGGTATGTGAATCAAACTCTAAATACTCTTCACTTCGATTTCCATGATAAATACATGTTCTTCTTCGGATCACGACTCCAATCCAAAAATCTACAATTAGAAGAAACGCTTGACTAATTGATGAATCACCAGTAACTATTCAAGCCGGTTATGAATCAATTAAAGCCGAAAAAGGAAAGTCTAATTCTTGAAGTTGAAAGATCAAGTCCGAATCAAAATGTTGAAATCGACTAAAATCGATAAAGAAAAGATTCAAAGATCGCCATCATCAGATCGCTAGCAGAAGAATCGAATCGCTTGCTCAATCAAGTTCACCATCGATTCAAGTCGTGAAAACCGTATGGAGACAAAATCGGTTTATGGTTTGATACACGCAATCTTCCAAGGATAGAACTAGCAAATCACTGACCTAGTACCAAAATCGGTATTAAGTTCAGTGAATGAGCAACTTCCACAAAATGAGAAAATTGTTGAACCAAGAAAGCCGCTGTCACACAGATAAATCGCTTTTCTAAGAAGACAAATCAGATCTACCAACAAAGGTAAATCAAATGGTAGATCACCAGTATCCAATGGAAATCGAACGGCAAATCAACCGCAGATCCACAAAACCAATCAAGTCGTGAACTAAAAATTACAATAAAGTAAATCCAAGAATATCAATCATTCAAAGATTCACACATTCGTGGGGAAAGGAAGACTATATCCCACTCGATGATGATTGAATTTTATCGAATTTGTTAATAAACCGATAATGACAATCATTCCGCATCAAAACTTATCACAAGTTTCAGTCCAAAACTCAAGAGAGGACTAATCTTAGTTCTCAAAGATAAGTCACAAGACAAAGGTCACCTGCACTCAAGATAGAAGGAATGATGGTTATCATTCAAGCTTTAATAACAAAAAGCATGATGGAAACAAATTTCACCAAAAGATCTCGAGAGATCATATAAATAAGACACACCAAAACATAGATACTATGGGAGTGTGGCTTACATATATGAGAACAAGTGCAACAATATCCGAAGAATCCCAAAAGGATATATTCCTAGAGTTGTACTAACAACTGACCCCCATGGACCCAAAGTGAATTGGGTACCTAAAAACTTTTAATTTTTATTGCAGGATATTTGTGTTGGTCCTTTGGAAAGGCTAACACAAGTTTAGAGGGGGGGGGGGGGTGAATAAACTTTTCCCTAAAACTGGATTTAAAGCAAATTAAGGTTCAGTTAAAAACTTGTGTGGAGTTAAGTTGACAAAGCTGAGATTAAGTCAAACTGACTTAAGCTGAAACTGAGTCAACCGGCAGTGGATATGATTTTAGCCTTTTTCTTGATCTTGTTATTCTATTATGAGAACTGAGTGTTGTGAATCGACTCGTGAATGTCGGGCCAGACTGTGAGGAGTATAACAATCAAGTATCACAATGGTGTAAGTAAATGTTGAATAAATAAATAAATAAATGCGTAAAGTAAATTAGACGGATATTATAAAGGTTCTAGGTGGTGTAATCTTGTACGTCCTCTCTTCCCCTGTGGTGAGGAGGAAAATTCCACTAGAACTCTTGAGGTGAACTGCTACAAAAAGTCCTAAACAATAGTCCTTAGTTAATCCCTAGCTTCACTATCTAAACAGCTTGTAGAACAGTAGAATTGTCGCTTTTCAAATGCTTGAACCACTCGGTCCTTAGAGGGTAGGATTGCCTCTTCACCAGCTACCACCACAAACACAGTCTACACGACTGCTTGTCACAACTGTCCTCGGCGAAACCTTCCCGGTTTGCTTCACAACTGTTCTTCAAAGTGTTGGATTCTTGATAAATTCTTTGTAGCTTGAACACTTGAAGAAATACTAGATATGATCTTGTTATAGTTCAGAGATGATAGCAATTCGAATAGAATAGACTGATGCACAAAATTGCTTGTTGATTCTTGTATATGCTCTGTTCTATTTTTTTTTGTTGTTGGTGCAAAGTCTTCTATTTATAGTGTGAAGTCCAACGCTCATCCGCTTCAATTTGAATTGTGTCAACGCTATCATGCAACGGCTATATTTTCTCGACCGCTTCATGTGTCAAGAACTCATCCAATGAAATTGTTTTCTTTACAATGTTCGATCGTGCTTTCGCTTTGTTGGATGGTCGACTTATAAAACTCGAGTTTCCTTATCGCTTTGTATCGAGTTTTTCTTTTGTCGCTTCCTAACTCGACTTGAAGCATTAATCGAGATTTTACTCTTCTACAAATATCAGTACTCCTGTTTTCATCTGATTATAATTGACTTAATTAGAGTACACCATGATTCATTATCATCTAAGAATTCATTGTCCTTATGATTCTTAGGTCTTCATACAAGATCCATAAAGTCAGTTCAGGTCACCACAATCTTGCCTGAAGTCCAACTTTACTGTCTCGACTTGTAATCTTCATAACTGAGTTTGAACCCTCAGTTCTTCATTCTTCAATAACTGAGTTTGAACCTCGCTTCTTCGATCTTTTAGATAAGTCAACCGAATCTCAGAACTCTCAAATAACTTACCTTCTTCGCCATGTAGTGTATTCTCGGTCCGCTTTGCTTGTCTCGATGATTTCCGCTTTTCTAAATGATTTCCGCCTTTCAGCTTTACAACACACTAATAATTACAGTGCTTGTCTGATGTAACCTATACAAATATCAGACTCTAGTAAATCTTATACATTCAGTTCTACCTGTTCTACAATGGGGTTAAGATAATATTTTAACAAATAAGATGAATTATCATCAAAACATAAATTTTATTTCCAACAATTTCCCCCTTTTTGATGATGCCAAAACTCTCCCTAAAAGAATAGCTTAAATATCAAAACAATGTAAAACAATGTAAAACTGGAAAACTGGTTTTCATTAGAATGAGCAAAAACTGGATAAGTACATTTTGTTCAAATAACTGTGATTAAAGACTAAGCATCTTCTTAGCTTTTTGCATGACTGAGTCATATCTTTTTGCTTTGTCATAGAAGCAAAAATTTTCTTCAAGCTTGGAGTCTTCCTTTGAAAAGGTCTTGTTGTAGTCAACTTGACTACTTTCTTTCCATCTTCTTCATTGAATTAGCTTGGGTAAGCTTGAGTCTTTCAAGTAGTAGTTTTCAAATTCTACTAGATCGGCTTTCATTTGTTCAGTCTTGTCTTTAATCTTCAGTTTATCATCAATCCTCTGATTCTTCTTATGTTGTGCAATTTTTTGCTTTGAGTAAATATCAGACATAAAGTAGTTCAAGGATTCCTCAAATGTTCTGTCCTTGTACTTGGCTTTAATAGGATTGTAATCTTTGATAAACTGTGTCCACAGATCCTTTGTAAGAGTAACTCTTCTGTCTCTAGGTTGCTTGTATTTTTCAATAAGTTGATCATCAGTTAACTCTTTCTTAAAAAATTTAGGATCTGATCTGTATCTTTGTAATTCTTCTTCAAGTCGCTTCATTTCTCCAAGTAATTTCAGCTTTTATTCTTCAGCTTCCACCTTTTTGGCATCATATAACGGATCTACCCGGGCATGGGTTGCTTTTTGATCTTCTGAAATATGTCGCTGAGAAGCAAGTACTTCCTTAAGCTGAGTTTCTAACCCGTAGATATGCTGATTTATATGCCAATGAGCCTGAGCATGAGTTTCTCTATCTACTGCGGTTGAATCTTCGAGTTGTTGTTTGAGTAACACAATCTCTGAAGCAGAACTTGAACTTGATTTGTGAATCATCTATAGTCTTGCATGAATCAAACATCATTCTAGTTCTATAATCAAGATATCCAGAGATGTTTGATAAAAGGCCATTCTCATGTATCTCTCTCGATCGAGTACAATTTTCAAGTTTTCATGAACTCGCCAATTCATCCTTTGATAGAAAATCAGAGGGATCATATGTAGCTTCTATTTGATCCTTATCCTGAGTATTATCAGCAATAACCATTAGTTGTCTGATTTCATCAGCTGCTTGCTGATTGTCAGTTGTCTGATTTCCAACTGGCAATCCTTCTTGTTGTGGTATAGTTTGCGTTGCTAGAGGTTGAGATTGAGTGACTGTTTGCAAAACTGTAGTATCATCAGCTTCTTTTCTTGACTTATCATGGTCATCATCATCCTTTTTCTTTGAACTGCCTTTTAGATGATGTGCCTGATTCTCTTCTTTTGCTAGTTCGGTAAATCTTTTGAAATAGCTTGTCAAGAAATTCTCAAATAGGAAACAGAGAGTAAAGATCTCTAACTTCCAATTTCTCTAAGAGTAATTTTTCTTCATCAGAACCGACATCTCGAGAATCTTCTCGTTGAAGTTTCATTTTCATCGCCTTAATGATTTTGTCACTTTCAAGACTCAAAATGATTGTCGAACCGATTGTCGTTGTATCTCGAGAAGTATGGTCAAGAGTGACATTCTCTTGAGTAACTTCGCTTGTCAATTGATGTTGTTGTTCCCCTCGCTTGGTGCTTTCACTTGAGATTTCAGGGTACAAACATCTTACAACCGATCTTCCTTCGTGGATTCAGCCGCTTAGTCCCTTTGTGTTCACTTTTCCGAGACACAGCTTGTCCGACTTGCTTCAGTTGGGAAGTTGTTTCGCGATTTCCTTCGATGTTGCGCTTTGCCTTGCTTGCTTCCCTTCCTTAATTCTTTCTAAATAAAACCGAATGATTCCACTAAGAGTCTTCGTAGTCGAATCGCCATCGCTACTTGTCCTTCACTTGAGCTCTTTTCACACTTTCTAATTCAAATAAGTGTTGCTTCTGAACTGATTGACTATATAACTCGCCCAATTAAATTCTATATTATCCTGCATTATGTTCATCAAGAAAATATTTTCTTCCGAAAGTATATTAATTCCTTTGGATTTTCCAATGACGTGTTTGGTGAGCCATCTGCTGAGATTTCCATATTCCGGCTTGATTTTGTCGACATGAATACCAGGTTCGATTGGTTCTGTAGACGAAGTAATCATTGAGAGAAAAGCTTATTTCTTCAATGGTAGAGTGGCTAACTCTGTTGAAGTTGCTGTTGTATTTGTGAAGCCAAAGAGTGACCTCGTGACTCTTTCATTGAGAACAATGCGATCTCCACGAACTGTAGTTATCAAGGAGTCTCTGACTAATCGGATATTTTGCCAAAATTGCAAAATGCCTCCCACATCTCATTTTTCTTTGAAACTAACTTCGAGGATGTTGTTCAATCCTGGTTGTTTTTCGATTTTATCTCGTACACAGCTGGCTAACAAGGTGTTTTGACACATACCTTCATACATTTCAAGTGTTAGTTCATCCACTCTTTGATCAATCGCTTGTCTTTCAATCATCCAAGTGGCCATATTTGAGTGTGAACACAAAAATTGATTTTTGAAAGAGAGGGTTGTAAAGAGTCTATTTTGCTTTCTGAAAATAATTTGAATTTTGATAGAGAATAGTGTGAACGGAGGTTGAATAAATAGGTAGGATATTCTGGCGGTTGAGTGGTACAACTTTTCAAATTCCATGATGGTTTTGATAACCGATACGTGTACTGTTCTGAAAATCGTGGGGTGTACACACGAAATTCTGACAAAAAGAACTGTGGTAATTTAATGCGATATAACCGCTGTTGATTCTATCTTATCAACCTTTGACTAAATTTGACTGCAATGAAAACTGATGCTGAGGTCAATTCTAGAGATAATTCAGTTCCATCAAATTATTCAGTTTTGTCAAATTCTTCAGTTTGTCAGTTTGAGATTGTTGATGTCAATGACTAATCTGTTAAGTAAGCGCACCCAACATAACAATGATTAATCCCCTTGACGAATCTCTGGCTTAACTGACTTAACTGACTTTAATTATTCCCAACTCAGTTCTTAATTTGGCAAATCTTTCTTTGTCCAATGGCTTTGTAAAGATATCTACCAACTGATCTTCAGTAGGTACATAAAGAACTGTTATATCCTTCTTCTCTACATGATCTCTTATGAAGTGGTGACAGACATCAATGTGCTTTGTCCTTGAGTGTAAAACTGGATTATCAATAATTGCAATTGCACTTGTGTTATCACACATTATGGGAATTGTTCCTTCTTCTATCCCATAGTCTCTTAATTGTCATCGATCCATAAAACTTGAGCACAACAACTTCCAAATGCTATATATTCAAATTTTCACTGCTGAAGTTGAGATTGAGTTTTGCTTCTTGCTAAACCATGACACAAGTCTATTTCCCAATAACCGACATGTGCCTGATGTGCTTTTTCATCCACTTTGCATCCAAAGATAGTCTCGAATCAATAAGAAATCAGCTTGAATTCTCCTTCTTTTGAATACTAAATTCCAACTCCATCTGTGTGTCTTCGTGATATTTCAAAGTTCTTTTCACAACCGTGAGATGACTTTCCTTTGGTCTTGATCGAATTATTGCACATACACCGGCAAAGAAAAGATATGTCCGCCTACTTGTCGTGTAAGATAGAGTAAGCTTCCAATCATCCTTCAGTAGAGTGTTTGATCAACTTCTTTACCTTCTTTGTCTTCATCTAATCTGATGTTGGTCCCCATTGGTGTCGAAATTCCAGTAGATTTCTCCATACCAAACTTTTTGATAAGTTCTCTTGTATATTTTGTTTGGTGAATGAAAATTCCATCAGCTAATTGTTTAACTTGCAATCCTAGGAAATAATTTAATTCTCCCATCATACTCATCTGAAATTTGCTTTTCATCAAAGTTGCAAATTTCTCACATAACTATTCATTTTCTGATCCAAAAATGATAACATCAACATAAATTTGAACAAGTAGAGTATCTTCTCCATTCTTCATCCTGAATAAGGTTTTGTCGATTGTTCCTCTGATAAATCCATTATCCACTAGAAACCGAGATAGAGTTTCGTACTGCTCTTGGTGCTTGTTTAAGTCCATAAAGAGCTTTCCTTAGTCTGAAAACTTTATCTGCTTGATCTTTGATTTCAAATCCGGGTGGTTGTTGAACATATACTTCTTCTTCAAGAATTCCATTTAGAAACGCACTTTTAACATCCATCTGATAAACTTTGAATTTCTTGTGAGCTGCATAAGCAAGAAATAGTCTGATTGCTTCTAGTCTTGCAACTGGTGCATAAGTTTCATCAAAGTCTATGCCTTCGCTGAGAGTATCCTTTGGCTACAAGTCGGCTTTGTTTCGATGATGTTCCCATCTTCATCAAGTTTATTTCTCAAAACCCATTTGGTTCCAATGATATTGACATGAACTGGTTTATCTACGAATTCCCATACTTGATTTCTCTCGAATTCATTGAGTTCTTCTTGCATGTCTAATATCCAATCTGGATCTTTCAAGGCTTCTTCAATTTCTTTAGGTTCTGATTGAGATAGAAAGCATGCAATCATTGCATCTAGTTGATGTCTTGTTCGAACTCCAGCTTGAGTATCACCAATAACTTGTTCTTCAGGGTGATCTCTCATCCATTGATGTGTGTGAGTTTGTATCAACTGATTTGTATTTTGTTCAACTGATTCTTCAAAAAATGGTTCTTGAGCTTGTTCAATCGATCTCAATGAAGTTGTTCAAGTTGTTGAGCAATTGGAAATCGAGGTGATCTTGATCTCAACATTCTGAAATTTGTAGTCTTCCAACGCCAATCAAATCGGTTCGGCGTGATCGTAATCGAGACCGAAAACTGGTTCTCGTCGGTCTTCGCTGTTTCACCAGTGGAAGTTTGGTTCATCAAATACTACATGTATTGATTCTTCATGCTTGAGTGTCCTTTTATTTAGTACTCTAAAAGCTTTGCTGACAATTGAATATCCTAGGAAAATTCCTTCATCAGCTTTGGGTTGAAAAACGTGAAGTTGATCTTTTCCATTATTGTGTATGAAACATTTGCTTCCAAAAGCATGAAAGTATGAAACATTTGGTTTTCTTCCATTCCAAATTTCATAAGGAGTCTTCTCATGTCTCTTGTTCATGAGAGCTCTGTTCTGAGTGTAACAAGCTGTGTTAATCAAGCTTCGCCCAATATCTTTCGTAGTTTAGCTTCACGAGATCATAGTCCTCCCAAATTTCTTTGAATGTTCTGCTTCTTCTTTCAGCTACACCATTTTGTTGTGGTGTTCCTGTGGCAGCAAGTTGGTGTAAAACACCATTTTCTTCACAATATTCAATAATCACACTGGTTGAGGAATTCAGTTCCTTTATCGGATCTTATCTCACAACCGAAACTCCTTTCTCGATTCAAGTCTCTTGAGAAGTTCTCAGAGCTTTTGCTTGGTTTCACTTTTCTTGGTTAGAAAGATTACCCAAGTATATCTTGAAAAATCATCTACTACCACCAATGTATATTTCTTTCCACTGATACTAATTGGTGTAATAGGTCCAAATAAATCCATGTGTAGCAATTCTAGATGTCTAGTTGTTGAATGCTGAGGCTTGGTCTTGAAACATGCTTTTGTTTGTTTTCCTTGTTGACATGCATCACATAAGCTGTCCTTCTTATATGATATCTCTGGTAGTCCAATGACTAGTTGCTTCTTAACAAGTGTGTTGATGTCATCAAAATTGAGATGACTTAGTTTCTTGTGCCATAGCCAACTGATTTCTGATTTGGTATGCACGAGCAAACAAGTTTCAAAGAACGGCGCTTGTCCAATCTACCACATACATGTTTTCCTTTCTTCCCGCTAGGACAACTTGATAAGTCGATTCACGATGACAACGCGAATTCTTTATCAAAAGTAACTTTGTATCCCATATCACAAAATTGACTTGTCTTTGAGTAGATTGTAGTGTAGTCCTTCTACATAAGATACATTCTTGATTGTAAGTCCATTTCTCGATTAAGGTTCCAAAACCTCTGTGTAACCAGATTATCTTTACTTCCAAAATTGACTTTTGGTCCATCCTTTGCAATAAAATTATCGAGATAGCAGTCTTTGCTCTTTGTCATGTGTCTAGAGCAAACACTCAAAAGTACCATATATCCCTGCAATGAAAATTAGAAGTTTTTAGGTACCCAACTCGCTTTGGGTCCATGGGGTCGCTTGTCACTACAACTCGGTAATATATCCTTTTAGGATTCTTCGGATATTGTTGCACTTGTTTTCATATATGTAAGCCACACTCCCATAGTATCTATGTTCGGACTGTGTCTTATTTATATGATTTCTCGAATCTTCTCGATCAAATTTGTTTCCATGTTGATTTCATTATTAAAGCTAGAGTGATAACTATCATTCCTTCTCATGATCGAGGTCCGGATTGACCTTTGTACTGTGACTTATCTTGAGAACCGAGATTAGTCATCTCGCCGAGTTTTGGACCTAAACTTGTGATAAGTTTTCGATCCGGAATGATTGTCATTATCAGTTTTATTAACAAATTCAGTAAAATTCAAATCATCATCGCTGGGATATAGTCTTCCTTTCCCCCTAAATGTGTGAATCTTTGAATGATTGACATTCTTGGATTTATTTTGATTGTAATTTTTCTGGTTCCTGACTTCATTGGTTTTATTTTGATTGTATTTTGATTGTAATTTTTCTGTGTGAATCTTCGGTTTCCATTGGATACAGCTGATCTACCATTTGATTTACCTATGTTGGTAGATGCAGTTGTCTTCTTAGAAAACTGATTTATCCTGTGTGATAATCGGCTTCACTGGTTCAACAATTTTCTCGCCAGTGAAGTTGCTCACCTACAAACTTAATACCGCTTTTGGTACTAGGCCCAATGACTTTGCTAGTCCCATTCTTTGAAGATTACTGTGTATCAAATCCTAAACCAGTTTTGTCTCCATATGGTTTTCCTGATATGAATCCAGTAATTGAACTTGATTGAGTAAATGATTCGATTCTTGTCGCCGCCGATGCAATGAGGTGATCTCGAATCTTTTCTTTATCGATTTTAGTCGATTTCAACATTTTTAGTTCAGACTTCAATCTTTCAACTTCAAGAATTAGACTTTCTTTCGCAGCTTTGATTGATTCATAACCATCTTGTATGGTTACTAGCTGATTCATCAACTCGTCAAGAGTTTCTTCTAATTCTAGATTTTTGGATTGAGTCGCCAAATGAAGAACATGCATTTATCATGGAAATCTAAGCTGAAGAGTATTTAGAGTTTGATTCACATACCTCATTTGGATCTTCCATGTGTGCCATTAAAGCTGTGTCATCTGATAATCTTTCAGTACCAGCTTCATAATCTAATTCATCTCCAGCAATGAGTGCTCTTCTACCAACTCTTCTTGGTGGAGTTTTCTTGATCAGTTCTGGACATTCAGCTTTATAATGTCCTGGTTTCTTGCAGTTGAAACAGAGGTATTCATCGTCTTTTCTTTTCTCAGGAGTCCTTTTGATGAACTTTTGAGTGACTGGGTGTCCACTTTTCATTCTTCGAATTATGTTCATCATTAGAGCCATTTGTTCTTCCATTTCATCCAAATCATGAAGATTGTTAGATGAGTTTTCTTGAATCTCATTTGATGTCGCTTTGCTAGTGTTTGTGGTCTTTGGTTCTTCCAGAGCTTTGATTATTGCAAATTGTGGTTGTGAAATCTTCACTCGAATTCATAAGCTTTGAGATCTGAAAGATCTTGAATGAATCTTTACATCAAGTCTCCTGGATTCTTCCATTGCAAATGACCTTCATCTTCCAAAGACATTGGTAATGCCTTCAAGATTCTTGTGTTGATGACTTTCTTTGAGTATTCAATCTTGAGTAGATCTAGTTCATCCATGATAGCACTGAATCTTGTCTCCATTTGGTCAATGGTTTCTCCAGATTTCATCTTGAAATTCTCAAACTTTTGTTTTGCAACGGAAATTTTATTTTCCTTGATTGAATCTATTCCTTCACAAACTAATCAAGTTTGTCCCACATTTCTTTGCGGCTTGTACATTCTTTCACCTTCAAGTACATGTTGCTGTCAAGAGTTCTGAGGATAAAGTCCATGGCAACATTGTTGAGATTGTTTCGCTTGCGATCATCACTAGTCCATTCGGATTTGGGTTTTGCAACTCGAACTTGCTCTCCACCAACAGTTTGCATATGAGTGATTTGAATTGGTCCATCGGTGTGTACATCCATCATTTCATCATGAGTAGTCGCTAGAAATGCCTCGCACACACGACGCTTATATTCGTCAAATCTGGCCCATGTTGCACATAAGCATTTGTCTTGCACATTGATTGTTATCCATTGTGAGTGATTGAAGACTGACAGTAGATTAACTGGAAAACTGAGCTTTCAAATAAGAACAACTAGAGGAGATATAGAGAAAATGATATCTTGTTAAAGAAACTGAGTGTTGTGAACTGAATTCTGGTGAATGTCAGTTGTGACTGTGAGGAGTATAACAATCAAGTATCACAATGGTGTAAGAAAATGTTGAATAAATAAATAAATGCGTAAAGTAAATAAGACGGATATTATAGAGGTTCTAGGTGGTGTAATCCTGTACGTCCTCTCTTCCCCTGTGGTGAGGAGGAAAATTCCACTAGAACTCTTGAGGTGAACCGTTACAAAAAGTCCTAAACAATAGTCCTTGGCTAATCCCTAGCTTCACTATCTAAACAGTTGTAGAACAGGTAGAATTGCTGCTCTTCAAATGCTTGAACCACTGGTCCTTAGAGGGTAGGATTGCCTCTTCACCGCCTACCACCACAAACACAGTCTTACCCGATCGCTTGTCACAATCGTCCTTGGCAAAACCTTCCCGGTTTGCTTCACAGTCTAAAACCTTTGATGTAGAATCAAGGTTGGGCTGAGAATCAATAAGTTGATTCTTGTTTGTGGTTCTTCAAAGTGTTGGATTCTTGATAAATTCTTTGTAGCTTGAACACTTGAAGAAATACTAGATATGATCTTGTTATAGTTCAGAGATGATAGCAATTCGAATAGAATAGACTGATGCATAAAATTGCTTGTTGATTCTTGTATATGCTCTGTTCTATTTTTTTTTGTTGGTGCAAAGTCTTCTATTTATAGTGTGAAGTCCAACGTTCATCTGGCTTCAATTTGAATTGTATCAACGTCTATCTTGCAACGGCAATATTTTCTCGACCGTTCATTGCATGTCAAGAACTCATCCAATGAAATTGTTTTCTTTACAATGTTGGACTGTACTTTCAGTTTGTTGGATGGCTGACTTATAAAACTGAGTTTCCTTATCGCTTTGTAATGAAGTTTTTCTTTTGTCGGTTTCTAATCGACTTGAAGCATTAATCGAGATTTTACTCTTCTTCAAATATCAAGACTCTGCTTTCATCCGATTATAATTGACTTAATCGAGTACACCATGATTCATTATCATCTAAGAATTCATTGTCCTTATGATTCTTAGGTCTTCATACAAGATCCATAAAGTCAGTTCAGGTCACCACAATCTTGCCTGAAGTCCAACTTTATAGTCTCGACTTGTAATCTTCATAACTGAGTTTGAACCTCGATTCTTCATTCTTCAATAATCGAGTTTGAACCTCGCCTTCTTGATCTTTAGATAAGTCAATCGAATCTCAGAAACTCTCAAATGAACTTACCTTCTTCGATTTCATGTAGGTGTATTCTGAGTCAGTTTGCTTGTCTCGATGATTTCCAGTTTTCTAAATGATTTCCAGTTTTCAGTTTTACGACACACTAATAATTACAGTGCTTGTCTGACGTAACCTATACAAATATCAGACTCTAGTAAAACTTACACATTCAGTTCTAGACATCTTTTAGCTTTCCACTATAACAGTTGGCTTCAGCACTTCATCAATGGGGTTAAGATAATATTTTAACAAATAAGATGAATTACCATCAAAACCTAAATTTTATTTCCAACAATTTGGTACTTTGACAGTGGTTGCTCTAGACACATGACAAAGAGCAAGGACTGTCTCAGTAATTTTATTGCAAAGGATGGACCAAAAGTCAAATTTGGAAGTAAAGATAAACCTGGTTACACCAGAGGTTATGGCACCTTAATTAGAAATGGACTTACAATCAAGAATGTATCTTATGTAGAAGGACTACACTACAATCTACTCAGCACCAGTCAATTTTGTGATATGGGATACAAAGTTACTTTTGACAAAGAATTCTGCGTTGTCATCAGCGAATCAGCTTATCAAGTTGTTCTAGCCGGAAGAAGAAAAGAAAACATGTATGTAGTAGATTGGACAACTACCGTTGCTGAACCTTGTTTACTTGTGCATACCAAATCAGAGATCAGTTGGCTATGGCACAAGAAACTGAGTCATCTTAACTTTGATGACATCAACACACTTGTTTAGAAGCAGCTAGTCATTGGAATACCAGAGATCTCATACAAAAAGGACAGTTTGTGTGACGCATGTCAACAAGGAAAACAAATAAAAGCAAGTTTCAAGACCAAGTCTCAGCATTCAACAACCAGACATCTAGAATTGCTACACATGGATTTATTTGGACCTATTACACCAATTAGTATCAGTGGAAAGAAGTATACATTGGTGGTAGTAGATGATTTTTCAAGATACACTTGGGTAATCTTTCTAACAAAGAAAAGTGAAACCAAGCAAAGGCTTACAGAATTACTCAAGAGACTTCAGAATCAGAAAGGAGTTTCAGTTGTGAAGATAAGATCAGATAAAGGAACTGAATTCCTCAACAGTGTGATTATTGAATATTGTGAAGAAAATGGTGTTTTATATCAACTTGTCGCCACTGAACACCTCAACGAGAATGGTGTAGGTGAAAGAAGAAACCGAACACTCAAAGAAGCGGAAGGACTATGATCCGTGAAGCTAAACTACCGGAAAGATATTGGACGAAAGCGATTAACACAAATTGTTACACTCGTAATGCAGCTCTCATGAACAAGAGACATGAGAAGACTCCTTATGAAATTTGGAATGGAAGAAAACCAAATGTTTCATACTTTCATGCTTCGAAGCAAATGTTTCATACACAATAATGGAAAAGATCAACTTCACGTTTTTCAGCCCCAAAGTCGATGAAGGAATTTTCTAGGATATTCAAGTGTCGCAAAGCTTTTAGAGTATTAAATAAAAGGACACTCAAGCATGAAGAATCAATACATGTAGTATTTGATGAACCAAACTTCCTGGTGAAACAATCAAGACCGACAAGAACCGCTTTCTCGGTCTCGCTTACGATCACGCCAAACTGGCCTGATTGACATTGGAAGACTACAAATTTCGAGAATGTTCAGATCAAGATCGGTCGCCTTCCAATTGCTCAACAACTGAACAACTTCATTCAGATTCGATTGAACAAGTTCAAGAACCGATTTTTGAAAAATCGCTTGAACAAAATGCAAATCGAGTTGATACAAACTCACACACATCAATGGATGATAGATCACCCTGAAGAACAAGTTATTGGTGATACTCAGTCGGAGTTCGAACAAGACATCAACTAGATGCTATGATTTCATGCTTTCTATCTCAATCAGAACCTAAAGAAATTGAAGAAGCTTTGAAAGATCCAGATTGTATATTAGCTATGCAAGAAGAGCTCAAGGAATTCGAGAGAAATCAAGTATGGTAATTGGTAGATAGACCAGTTCATGTCAATATCATTGGAACCAAATGGGTTTTCAGAAACAAACTTGATGAAGATGGGAATATCATCAGAAACAAAGCTAGATTTGTAGCCAAAGGATACTCTCAAGAAGAAGGCATAGACTTTGATGAAACTTATGCACCAGTTGCAAGATTAGAAGCAATCAGATTATTTCTTGCCTTTGCAGCTCACAAGAAATTCAAAGTTTATCGATGGATGTTAAAAGCGCGTTCTCGAATGGAATTCTTGAAGAAGAAGTATATGTTCAACAACCACCCGGATTTGAAATCAAATATCAAGCGAGATAAAGTTTTCGACTAAGGAAAGCTCTTTATGGACTTAAACAAGCACCAAGAGCTTGGTATGAAACTCTATCTCAGTTTCTAGTGGATAATGGATTTATCAAAGGAACAATCGACAAAACATTATTCAGGATGAAGAATGGAGAAGATACTCTACTTGTTCAAATTTATGTTGATGATATCATTTTTGGATCAGAAAATGAACAGTTTTGTGAGAAATTTGCAAGTTTGATGAAGAGCAAATTTCAGATGAGTATGATGGGAGAATTAAATTATTTCCTAGGATTGCAAGTTAAACAGTTAGATGATGGAATTTTAATTCACCAAACAAAATATACAAGAGAACTTATCAAAAAGTTTGGTATGGAGAAATCTACTGGAATTTCTACACCAAGTAGGCCAGATATATCTTTTACTGTAGGTGTATGTGCAAGATTTCAGTCAAAACCAAAGGAAAGTCATCTCACAGTTGTGAAAAGAACTTTGAAATATCTGAAAGACGCAGATGGAGTTGGAATTTGGTATTCAAAAGAAGGAGAATTCAAGCAGATTTCTTATTCAGATTCAGATTATGTTGGATGCAAAGTGGGCAGAAAAAGCACATCAGGCACATGTCAGTTACTAGGAAATAGACTTGTGTCATGGTTTAGCAAGAAGCAAAACTCAATCTCAACATGTGTTGATGACGTTTAATTTTTGGAGGTTAGGTCAGGGGTTGGCCATGTAAAACTTCAGTTTTTTTTCTTTTAATAAAAGTTCTGAGTTTTACAACAAAAAAAAAAAAAGACTATGGGATAGAAGAAGGAACAATTCCCATAATGTGTGATAACACCAGTGCAATTGCAATTACTGATAATCCAGTTTTACACTCAAGGACAAAGCACATTGATGTACGTCACCACTTTATAAGAGATCATGCGAGAGAATAAGGATATAACATTCTTTTATGTACCTCATCAAGATCAGTTAGCAGATATCTTTACAAAGCCATTGGACAAAGAAAGATTTTCCAAATTAAGAACTGAGTTGGGAATAATCAAAGTCAGTTAAATCAGTTAAGCCAGAGATTCGTCAAAGGGATTAATCTTTGTTATGTTGGGTGCGCTCACTTAACAGACTAGTCATTGACATCAACAATCTCAAATCGATTAATCGGCGCGAAAATTTGATGGAACCAATTATCTCTAAATCGACCTTAGCATCGATTTTCATTCCAAATTTAGTCAAAGGTTGATATGGTAAAATCCTCAGCGGTTATGTCGCATTAAATTACCACAGTTATTTTTGTCAGAATTTCACGTGTACACCCCACGATTGTCGAACAAGATAAGCATCGGTTACCAAAACCATCATGGAATTTGAAAAGTTGTACTACTCAAATTGCCGGATATCCTACCTATTTGTTCAACCTCCGTTCACATTATTTTCATTCGAAATTCAAACTCTTCATCTCTTTCCGTAAAGCAAAAGCAGACTCTTTGCAACCCTTTCTCTCAAAATCAATTTTTTGTGTTCACACTCAATATGGCCACTTCAGATAGTTCAAAAGAAAAATGATTGATCACAGAGCTGGATGAACTAACACTTGAAATGTTTGAAGGTATGTGTCAAAACAATCTGTTAGCCAGCTGGGTACGTGATAAAATCGAGAAACTACCCGGATTGAGGAACATCTTAGAAGTTCAGTTCAAAGAAAAAAGTGATGTGGAAGGCATTTTGCAATTTTGGCAAAATATGCGATTAGTAAGAGACTCCTTGATAACTACAGTACGTGGAGATCGCATTGTTCTCAATGAAAGAGTCATGAGGTCGCTCTTTGGCTTCGCAAATACAACAGAACTTCAACAGATTTAGCCACTCTACCATTGAAGAAAGAAGCTTTTCTTGAGATGCTTACCTTTTACTGAGAACCAATCGAACCAGGCATTCATGTAGACAAAATCAAGCGGAAATTTGGAAACCTCGGCGAGATGGCTCAAAGAAACACGTCATTGGAAAATCCAAAGGAGTTAATATACTATCGAAAGAGAATATCTATCTCATGAATATAATCTGGGATGGAATAGAATTCAATTAGGCAAAGCTATGTTGTAAATCGATTCAAGAAACAACATTTAGCTGAATTAGGCAGTGAAAAAAGAGCTCAAGTCAAGGACAAGTAATCGATGGCGATTTCAACCGAAGAAGACTCTTAGTGGAATCATTCGGTTTTACTTAGAAAAGAATTAAGGAAGGGAAGCAAGCACGGCAAAATGCAACTTCAAAGGAAATCGCAGAAACAACTTCCCAACCTGAAGCAAGTCAGAAAACTGTGTCTCAGCCGGAAGCTGTACACAAAGGGACCAAGCAAAAAGCTGAATCAGCAGAAGCAAGATCAGTTGTAAGATGTTTGTACCCAGAAATCTCAAGTGAAAAAGCACCAACTAAGGGGGAACAACAACATCAACTGACTACTGAAGGTACACAAGAAAATGTCACTACTGACCATACTTCTCGCTTATAGCGACAATCGGTTCAAAGAATCGGCACAAGTCTTGGTCGACAAAATCATCAAGCTGATGGAAATAAAACGTCAACCAGAAGATTTTCGAGATATTAGTTTACAGAATGAAGAGAAATTACTCTTAGAGAAATTGGAAGTTAGAGACCTTTACTCTCTGTTTCCTATTTTAGAATTTCTTGATAACTGTTTCAAAAGATTTACTGAACTAGCAAAAAGAAGAGGACCAGACACATCATCTAAAGACAGTTCAAAGAAAAAGGATGACGATGACCATGATGAGTCAAGAAAATATGCTGATGAGACTACGATTTTGCAAAAGAAAACTCAACCTCAACCTCTAGCAACGCAAATCGTACCCCACGACAGAAAGAATTGCCGATTGGAGATCAGACGGTGACAATCGACAAGCGGTGATGGAATTGATAATCGGCGACTGATGATTATTGATGATAATACTCAGGTTAAGGATCAAATAGAAGCTACATATGATCCTTCCGACATCCTCACAAAGGATGAATTGGCAAAAGTTCATGAAAACTTGAAAATTGTACTCGATTAGAGATACACAAATGGCCTTTTATCAAACATCTCTGGATACCTTGATTATAGAACTAGAACCGATGTTTCATTCATGCAAGATTAGAGATGATCCACAAATCAAGTTCAAGTTCGCTTGTAAATTGTGTTACTCAAACAACAACTCGAGACTCAACCGCATGATGAGATAGGAAACTCATGCTCGAGCTCATTGGCATATGAATCAAAGATATCTACGGGTTAGAAACTCAGCTTAAAGAAGTACTTGCTTCTCAGCGACAAATCTCAGAAGATCAAAAAGCAACCCATGCCCTGGTAGATCAGTTATATGATGCCAAAAAGGGGGAAGCTGAAGAAGAAAAGCTGAAGTTACTTGGAGAAATGAAGCGACTTGAAGAAGAATTACAAAGATACATATCAGATCCTAAATTTTTGAAGAAAGAGTTAACTGATGATCAACTTATTGAAAAATATAGTCAACCTGGAGACAGAAGAGTTACTCTTACAAAGGATCTGTGGACGCAGTTTATCAAAGATTACAATCCTATCAAAGGTAAATACAGGGACATGACAACTGAAGAATCCCTGAACTACTTTTTATCTGATTTATTCTCAAAGCAGAAAATGGCACAATATAAGAAGAATCAGAGGATTGATGATAAACTGAAAATTAAAGACAAGACTGAACAGATGAAAGCTGATCTAGTAGAATTTGAAAATTACTACTTGAAAGAATCAGGCTTACCCAAGCAAATTCAATGGAAAAGATGGAAAGAAGGTAGTCAAGTTGACTACAACAAGACTTTCTCAAAGGAAGACTCCAAGCTAGAAGAAGATTTTCGATTGTATGACAAAGCAAGGAAATATAACTCAGTCATGCAAAAAGCTAAGAAGAAGCTTAGTCTTTAATCACAGTTATTTGAACAAAATGTACTTATCCAGTTTTTGCTCATTCTAATGAAAACCAGTTTTCCAGTTTTACATTGTTTTACATTGTTTTGATCTTTAAGCTTTTCTTTTAGGGAGAGTTTTGGCATCATCAAAAAGGGGGATATTGTTGGAAATAAAATTTATGTTTTGGTGATAATTCATCTTATTTGTTTAAAGTATTATCTTAACCCCATTGATGAAGTGCTGAAGCCAGCTGTTATAGTGAAAAGCTAAAAGATGTCTAGAACTGAACGTATAAGTTTTACTAGAGTCTGATATTGGTATAGGTTACATCAGACAAGCACTGTATTAGTTAGTGTGTCGTAAAACTGAAAACTGGAAATCATTTAGAAAACTGGAAATCATCAAGACAAGCAAACTGACTCAGAATACACCTACATGGAACTGAAGAAGGTAAGTTCGCTGAGAGTTACAAACTCGGTTGACTTATCTAGAAGATCGAAGAACTGAGGGTTCAAACTCAGTTATTGAAGAATGAAGAACTGAGGGTACAAACTCGATTATGAAGATTACAAGTCGAGACTGTAAAGTTAGACTTCGAGCAAGATTGTGGTGACTGAATCGACTTTATTGATCTTGTATGAAGACCTAAGAATCATAAGGACAATGAATTCTTAGATGATAATGAGTCATGGTGTACTCGATTAAGTCAATGATAATCGATGAAAACCCGAGTCTTGATATTTGAAGAAGAGTAAAATCTCGATTAATGCTCCAAGTCGATTAGAAACCGACAAGTGAAAAACTCGATATAAAACGATAAGAAACTCGCTTTATATGTCACCATCCAACAAACCCGAAAATACAATCGAGCGTTGTAAAGGAAGCAATTTCATTGGATGAGTTCTCGACACACAATGAATCGGTCGAAAATATAAACCGTTACAAAGAGACGTTGATACAATTCGAATTTAAGCCGGATGAACGTTGGTCCTCACACTATAAATAGAAGACTTTGCACCAAGGATAAATAATGTAATATACAAGAATCAACAAGCAATTTTGTGCATTATTCTATTCGAATTGCTATTATCTCTGAACTATAACAAGATCATATCTAGTATTTCTTCAAGTGTTCAAGCTACAAAGAATTTATCAAGAATCCAACACTTTGAAGAACCACAAACGAGAATCAATTTATTGATTCTCATTAACTTTGATTCTACATCAAAGGTTTTAGATCGTGAAGCAAACCTGGAAGGTTTCTCCAAGAACAAGATTGTGACAAGCAGTCGGGTAGACTGTGTTTGTGGTGGTAGCTGGTGAAGAGGCAATCCTACCCTCTAAGGACCAGTGGTTCAAGCATTTGAAGAGCAGCAATTCTACCTGTTCTACAACTGTTTAGATAGTGACGCTAGGGATTAGCCAATGACTATTGTTTAGGACTTTTTGTAACAGTTCACCTCAAGAAGTTCTAGTGGAATTTTCCTCCGCACCACAGGGGAAGAGAGGACATACAAGATTACACCACCTGGAACCTCTATAACATCCGCCTTATTTACCTTACGCTTTTATTTATTTATTCAGCATTTACTTACAGCATTTTGATAGTTGATTGTTATACACCTCACAGTTCACAACTAACATTCATCAGAATTCAGTTCACAGCCTCGAGCTTTCGTAAAAGAATAACAAGATCAAGAAAAAGGCTAGAACTTTATCTGCTGCCGGTTGACTCAGTTTCAGCTTAAGTCAGTTTGATTTAATCTCAGCTTTGTCAGCTTAACTCCACACAAGTTATAACTGAACTTTAAGTTGTTTAAAATCCAGTTTTAGGGACAAGTTTATTCACCCCCCCTAAACTTGTGTTAGCCTTTCCAAGGGACCAACAAGCTTGCAATTTACCATATCTACTAACGTTCTATTTTTTCTTTCTGCTACTCCATTTGATTCGGGTGAATACAAGGAGTAAATTCGTGAACAATACTGTTGGCCTCACAAAATTTAGATAATTCTTTACTTGGTATTCTCCACCTATCTCTGAACGTAACACTTTAATTTTCCTGTTTAATCGATTTTCTACTACGCTTTATAGATCGAAATTTGCTTAAGTCTTTATCTTTAATTTTCAATAATTACACATAAGCTTTCAAAAATCATCTATAAAAGTTACGAAATATTTATGACCACCACGAGACACTTTCTTGTGTAAATCGAAAACATCGAATGTACTAAACCAAGTAATTCAAATGTGTGAAAAAGCAGACTTATGTGGCTTACATGTTATTTTACCTTGAACACATATTTCACATTTTCCCACATTGTCATACGTGCATTTTAGGAATTATGCCTAAATTATGCATGTTCTTAACAAAATTATAATTAGCGTGTCCTAATCTAGCATGCCATAAAGAAGAAGAATCGACAACATAAGCAAAGTTATTTTTCATTACATTCATCTTAACCATGCCATTACAAGAGTACCCTTTGCCAACAAAGATATTGTTTTTAGTTACAATCATATTATCAGATTCAAACACCATCTTAAAACCAGCCTTATTGAGACGATCTCCAGAAATCAAGTTATTTGTCATCTCAGGAACATGAAGAACTTCAGCCAATGTTAACGTCTTTCCCGAAGTGAATTTAAGTTCCACTTCGCCAATACCAATAACCTTGGCTTGCACATCATTTGCCATTTTCACCGCACGTTCATCGGTACTTTCCTTGTAAGTCTTAAACTCGAATCGGTTATTACTTACATGGATTGTAGCACCCGTATCTAGCCACCACCCTTCATCAATTCCAACAGAATTGGCTTCCTCCACAACCACTACAAATTTTTGATCATCATTGCCATCAACAGCATTGACATGATCTTTTGTCGTCTTGTCATTCTTGCCTTTTTCGTCTTTTATGCGAGTTCGGCATTCATGAGCGGTGTGACCAGGTTTCTTACAGTAATAACAATCACCTCTGAATTTTTTCTTAGAAGATTCTGCTTGATCTTCCTTCGAAAAATTCTTGCGCTTTTTATTTCCTGGTTTGCGGCCCTGAACCATATTTGCTTTTTCAGCCTCCTGTTCGTATTTTTCTCATTTTCGAGAGTCTTCCTCAATACGTAGATGACGCATGATGGATTCCAAAGTGAGCTTCGTTTCATCATGTTTCAGTTTCTTTTTATAGCCATCCACAAAGTTGGTAATTTTGCAATAATTACTCAAACTTGGAATGCCTCAGGCAAAGTTATCTCAGCATTTTAAGATTAGAAACAATAGATTGTAATTCATGAACTTGAGTAAGAATAGACTTACTATTACCCATTTCGAAGTCAATGTAGTTACCAATCAAAAATTTCTGATTGCTTGCTTCTTTAATTCGGTACTCGTTGTCCAGCGCCACCCATAGTTCCTTTGCTGTCTCGATTGCCCTATGTCCATTGTACATGGAATCAGACAGTGCGCTCAGACTGTGTCCTCTGCACAGAAAATCATCATCCTTTCGTTTCCTCATTTGTTCCTGCAGTTCCTTCTTGCGTTCATCAGTGTCGTCCTCTTGCTCGTCTTCAACGGGTTGAAGATCATCACCCATAATATAAGACAACTTGATTGTCATCAGGAAAAATAGAACCTTCTCTTGCCAGCGAGTAAAGTTGTGTCCATCAAAACGATCAAGACAAACCAAGTCCTGATTCATGACTTGAATCGATGGTGCCACAGAATCATTTAAACTCAGATCCTTTGAACGAAGACATCTCTTTAAAATTGTTAGATAAATGAGATAAAACAAAAAGATAGAAAGATCTCCAAGGCACGTAATCGTTTCTTTAAAGAGATGTTTTAGATCTCTCTCAGGATTCAATGGAGTACAATTTAGAGACACAGTATGTTTTTTGTGCTGATGATGCTTATGACAAAAACTTCAACATTTTCGAATGCATCTGATGTGTATAAATAGACAACGAAAAACACACTGTATCTCTTCATGAAAAAGCAAACCAGTTCGTCTTCAAAGGATGTGTCCTAATGAACATGCACCAACGAAATGGTGTGTCCCAATGAAAAATCCCTTCTACAAAATGGTGTGTCATTCGCACAGGTCGAACCCCGTTTGTTTTCGGTGACACCTGTCGCACTCAGTGTGCAACAACACATTCAAAACAAAATTTAAAAAAATAGACTTTGTGAATAAAATATCAAACAAGTCACATATCCCGTCACCATGCATGCATCTATATATGTGCATCTTGAACATAATCTCACAGATTCTTTTACAAGCAAAAAAAAAGTGTTTAATGTATTTTGGATTCAAATAGTTTAGTTTCATGATATTGCAGGTACAGCCATCATATGGATGTTATTACAATGGAATGCACATCAACCAGCCAATACTAAGAATTCTTAGTCTGGGCGGGCGGGCAGGCCGGCGGGCAACTTTCTTCTCTGCTTCCTCATATGAAGAATCTCAATCTTGTGTTCCTGCTTCTCTGTAAATAGTCACGATGGGAAACCGGTCGTGACCTGTCCACTTTCATGTTCCTGACTAAAAGTAAAGGACCTACTTCTTGAACAAATGGCTTTTTCGTTGTTTAACAAATCAGTTTTATTTTTTAATATTTTCTGTTTTAATGTTATTTAAGCGTCTAACAGCGTTTCTTTTATTTTGTATATAGGACAATTTTTTTGAACAAGTATATTGAACATTTTAAAGTGTCTTCACAAGTATAAAGTTAAGACATATAAAAGTGTCTTTATAGAGTCACACAATATTAAAATTACACATCGATCCCCGGTTCAAGTCATTTGTTTCTTGATATAGAAGACATTGTAAAGTGCCTCTATATGTATAACAAAATTAAGACATAGTAAAGTGCCTTTATAGGGTCTCACAAAATTACACCCTACTTGCTGTAGATACGTTTCTTACACAAGTGACTCTATATCCTATTTTTATTGGCATTTTTTGAAAATTGCCTTTATAGGTGTGTATCTATAGGTGTGTATCGTTGTAGTGAATGGCAAGGGGCTTCTTTGTATCTGGAATCCGGACATGTTCATAGCTAATGATTCGTTCTCTGAAGATGGCATTATTGGTGTCTACGGACATTGGAAAGAGGTTAGCGAACCCATATTGTTTCTAAATGTGTATGCTCCCCATTCATTAGCTGAAAGTCTTCTCTATGGCACAATTTACAATCGATAACTTCCTGCTGGCATGGTTTGATATGTATAATGGGAGATTTCAATTCAGTCCGCTCTAAGGAAGAGAGGAGGGGCTCCATTTTTAATTTGAAGGATGAAGAAAATTTGAAGTCTTTCATCAGCAATTCAGGTTCGGTTGATTTAAAAATTGGTCGAAGGAAATTTACGTGGTATAATAAAGATGGCTCTAAGATGAGTAAGCTTGATCGGTTAATCTAGAAGTTTTTGGGAGATTTTACCAAACGTGTCTGTTAAAAAATTTGGATACTCACTTTGGCCCAACACCGTTGAGATTCTTTAATTGCTAGATTAAGAATGACAATTTTGTGGAAATTTGTAGAATTTAATGGGAAGTATTAGACAATAGTTATTTTAATTATTTTGTATTTACGTTTATAGCCTTGTGGCTAGCTATATAAACTCCTTGTAATGGTTCGTATTTACTTAATAGCAATCAGTTTGTTGTTCAACATAATCTATCATGGTATCAGAGCCATTGATCCCTAAAAATATTTCCTCCTAGCCGCCGCCGCTAGTTTTTTTTTTTTTTTTTTTTTTTTCTCTCGCCGGCAACTAAACGACCGCTATGGCAACCTCTCGCCGCCCACACATCCTCTACCGCCACATCGAGGAGGCTGCGCGCGCTCCTCTTCGACCCACGTCATTTGCTATTTCTCTCAACCCGGCAACAATGCTCCTACGAAACTAGATGGCAAAAGCATGCGGCTGGAAGCTTCAATTGACCACCTTGCTTGTAGGTCATGGTCTTATGGGTTATGTGACTGGTGCTACGGCTAAGCCGCCACCAACTCTTACTTCTGCAGCCGGTGATGTAGCAACAAATCCGGCCTACTTGCACTGGATACAACAAGATGCCTTGATACACAATTTGATTTTGGGTTCGGTCGACAAGGAATTCATGGCTACGATTCAACACACAACCGATTCGAAACAAGCTTGGGACACTCTCCTTGATACCTATGGGAAACAGAGTAAGGGTCGTATTCGACATCTCCGACTACGTTTAAACTCCATTGTTAAAGGTACAATGTCAATCTCTCAATATTTCACTGCCATTAAAACTATTGCGGATGATCTCGCGTCTCTGGATGCTAAGGTACCTGATGATGAATTAGTTGAGATTATTTTAAAAAATCTTGGTAGTGAATATAAGGATCTTGTGAGTGCCATTCAGGCTCGTGATGATACTATTGATATGCCTTTGTTACATGAAAAATTGTTAATGCATGAAGTGTCGCTTGCACAAGGTCAGTCCGTTACACCCCCTGCATATACTGCTTTCCCTGCTTACCATCAGACCCGTCCCATGCATGTTTCTCCTAATACATCCTATTACCCCCATCTCCAACCACCTCGGCCCCCACAACCCCTCATGCCGCACACCCTACCTCCCTACCCGAGACCCCAACAACCCTCCCCTTCCCCTACCCACTCCTCCAAGAGTACCCTGCTCAGAATTCCAAAGGCTATCAAGGCTTCATCAACTCAGGTGTTCAAGGTCATGTTGCTACTCATTGCACCACTTATCCCCTCTACAACAATCTTCCCCGTCCACCCCGCAATCCAGTCAACTCACGGCCTCCTCAGCCTCCCCACGCCCATGTTGCTCAGCATGCTTCTTCCAGTTATCCTGTGCAATACTCTGATCCTTCTTCTCCTTGGATGCTTGATAGTGGTGCTTCTCACCACATGACACAGGAGCTCAGCCTGCTCTCTCTTCAC
The DNA here is from genome assembly GCA_026214975.1 of Gentiana macrophylla. Classification (NCBI taxonomy): domain Eukaryota; kingdom Viridiplantae; phylum Streptophyta; class Magnoliopsida; order Gentianales; family Gentianaceae; genus Gentiana; species Gentiana macrophylla. The sequence continues at coordinate 61,292,404 of CM047805.1, forward strand.
TCCCCTTATCAAGGTACGGATCGTATAGTCATTGGTGATGGTAGCTCATTGGCTATCACTCACATTGGCTATACCTCTCTCTCTTCCTTTAAATTAAATCATGATCTTTGTGTCCCTTCTCTTTCTCGCAATCTGCTTTCGGTCCAAAAGTTTTGTTGTGATAATTCTGTATCTATTGAATTCTTACCTGACTCGTTTTTGGTGAAGGATTTGAAGACGGGCAAATGCCTCCACCAGGGCCAAGTCAGTGATGGGGCCTATCTGTGGTCTTCAAAAGCTCTCTTCGCCTTCCACCTCCGCTTCTCCGCCTCCTCCTCCACCACCACAACACTCTATGACAACTCGCTCTCAAAACCAAATATACAAACCTCGTACCATCTTCAACCTCCAAGCTCAATTACAAAACCGCTACCTTGAAACCGAGCCCTCTACCCTGAAGCAGGCCTTGCAGTGTCCGCAGTGGTGTGTTGCGATGTCTGACGAGTATAGTGCGCTTCTTCGCAATGATACGTGGTCCTTAGTTCCCCCGTCGTCTGATTTGAATATTGTTGGCTGTAAGTGGGTGTTCAGAATTAAGCGGAAACCGGATGGCTTGATTGACAAGTACAAGGCTCGACTGGTTGCCAAAGGGTTTACACAACGGCCTGGTTTGGATTACTTTGAGACCTTTAGTCCTGTCGTTAAGCCCGTTACGATTCGCCTTGTCCTTAGTATTGCGGTTTCCATGGGTTGGTGCCTTCGCCAACTCGATGTCAATAATGCCTTCCTGCGCAGGGACACTAGTCAAGATGTCTATATGAGTCAACCGCCTGGGTTTGAGGATGCTACAAAACCCACATTTGTGTGTAAGCTTCGTAAGGCAATTTATGGCCTTAAGCAGGCACCTCGTGCCTGGTACCATGAGCTTAAAAATTTTCTTCTTACTATGGGTTTTGTTAATTCGGTTCTTTGATTAAATCATTTGTTTGTTTGCGCACGTCCCACCAAGATTACTATGCTCTTGGTATATGTCGATGACATTATTATTACTGAGTAGCTCTGTGGCGGGTGTTCAGTATTATTATTGATCGCCTTGGCTCTGGGTTCTCCATTAAGGATCTCGGTCTCTTATCGTATTTCTTGGGGGTTGAGGTCACACATTATGCCCTGGGCATGCTCCTCACGCAATCCAAGTATACTCGTGAGTTACTATCTCAGGTTCATATGGAGGACTCCAAGTCAGTCTCCACGCCTATGCCGGCTGATGCCTTTTCTGGTGATCCTGTTGTCTCTCCCGCTTTTTCAAACCCTACTCAGTACCGTCAAATCTTGGGGCTTTACGATGTTTATGCTTTACACGGGTTGATATTCGGTTTGCCGTTAATAAGCTATCTCGGTTTATGCATGCGCCGATCGAGTACCATTGGATGTTAGTCAAACGTGTGTTGCGTTACTTGTCTGGAACCGCCACTATGGGTCTGCAGTTATATCAGGATTCGCCGTTGGCTCTGCATGCTTTCTCTGATTCTGATTGGGGGAATAGGAAAGGCGGCTATACTGATCTTCTTGGGTAGGAATGCGATTTCTGGAGCTCCAAGCAGCGGACCTCGATCTCGTTCGTCCACCGGTCGAATACGAGATGTGTTGGGCGATCTCACGCGCAGAGATTGCTTGGCTGACCTATCTGCTTGCAGATCTCGGTTTTTCGGTTCAGACTACACCAGTGATTTTTTGTGATAATTTAGGTGCTCTTCGCCTAAGCGCCAATCCAGTGTTTCACTCGCGCATGAAGCATGTTGCTATCGATTATCACTTCATTTGTGAGCATGTTGAGAGAGGACTTGTTCGCGTTGCTCGTGTAATCTCACGATCGATTGGCTAATGTTCTCACCAAGCCACTGCCACGTTTATCCTTTTCTACTTTCGTTTCCAAGCTTGGCCTTCGCACAGCGCCGTCAGCTTGAGGGAGCGTATTAGACAATAGTTATTTTAATTATTTTGTATTTACGTTTATAGCCTTGTGGCTAGCTATATAAACTCCTTGTAATGGTTCGTATTTACTTAATAACAATCATTTTGTTTTTCAACATAATCTATCAGGAAGGATGTTCAGTTTCTGGTCATGCTAGGTTGTTTCTGAAGGAAAAACTGAAGGTTCTAAAATCTAGGCTTAAAAGTTGGAGCAAGGAGGAGAACACTAATATGAATAAAGATCTTATTGAAGCGAAACATTCACTTGAATATTTTGACTTGTTATCTGAAGAAAGAGAGTTGACTTATGACGAGATTGCTGCTAGAGTTGAAGCCGGTGAAAGGTTGTTCAAACTGAGTGATATTAAGGAATCTATGCTCAAGGAAAAGTCGAGAATTCGCTGGTTTAAGGAAGGGGATGAAAACTTTAAGTTCTTTCATTCGGTTGTGTAAGGTAGGCAAAAAAATGAATGGTATCGAGGGGCTTGTTAATAAATGGGACTTGGGTTGAAGATCCTAAAAAAGTTAAAGATCAGGTTTTGAAGTTTTTTACCAACAATTTCAAAGAAACTTGGACTAATAGACCGTCCTTTTCGAGCCCTTTTTTTCGAAGACTGCCATTAGATATTAGCAAGGCTCTAGAAGCTCCATTTTCCGAACAAGAGATAAAAGCAGTGGTGTGGAATTGCGATAGCAATAAATCTCCTGGACCCGATGGATTCACTTTCGCATTCTTCAAATCACAATGGGGTCTTATCAAGGATGAGGTTATTAATTTTGTGACATTCTTCGAAAGCAACAACTCTTTTCCAAAAGGTTGCAATTCATCTTTTATAACTCTCATTCCCAAATGCAAAAATCCTATTGGTTTGGGGGACTTCAGACCGATCAATTGATCGCGAGCTTATACAAGATCATTGCAAAAATTCTTTTATATACATTAAGAAATTGGTTCATTTGTTTATCAATGAATGCCAAACTGCGTATATAAGAAAGAGACAAATTCTGGATGGCATCTTGAACGCAAATGAGGTGGTTGATTACATCAAGAAGGCGAAGAAGAAGAGCTTCATTTTTAAAGTAGATTTTGAAAAAGCTTTGGATATGGTAAACTGGGAATTCTTGGATAATGCGATGAAAATGATGAACTTAGGAAAAAAGTGGAGAGTCTGGATCATGAATTGCATCAAATCCACCCATATTTATGTTCTCATTAATGGTTCACTAACCTCCGAATTCATCCTTGAAAGGAATAAGGCAAGGTGACCTTTGGCACCTTTCCTTTTTTTTTAGTAGCCAAGCTTTAACTATTATGATGAAAGAAGTAGTTGATAAATCGATATTCAGGAATTCAAGTGGGAAGTGTTGACCTTAGTATATCTCATATACAATTTGCTGATGACGCTATATTTTTTAGGCAGTGGAATAAAATCAATCTTCGTAACTTATAGACTATCCTCCTCTGCTTCCAAATAATCTCTGGGCTCAAAGTCAATCTGGTGAAAAGCAAACTAGTCGGGTTGAATGTGGATCATTCTGAGTTGATGGAATATGCTTCATGTTTTGGCTGCCCGGTGGATTTTTTGCCATTGAAATACTTAGGCCTACCGCTTGGACAAAGAAAATGAATCTCTCAAGATCGTGGGAGTCGGTTGTGCACAAAATGAAATTGAAATTAGTTTCTTTGGAAGTCAACCTTGTTCTCGTTTGGAGGAAAGTTGATCCTTGTTAAATTAATTCATGGTGGTACTACACTCTACCATCTCTCTCTTTTTCTGGCTCCTAAATTCATCATTAGAGCTTTGGAGAATATTCGTCGTCTTTTATTTTGGGGAGGGGCAGGTTGTTCGCAAAAAATGGCTTTGGGTTCCATGGGACAATATTTTTAGAAGCAAAGAGATGGGGGGCTGGGGGTGGGGAGTCTCAGGACCCAAAATTCAGTGCTTTTAGGTAAATGTTTTGGCATTTCAAGAGGGATAATGGGGCTTTGTGGGTGAAAGTCATTAAGGAACTATATAGTGAGGAGGGCGGGTTCGAGGGTTCGCTTGTGGGTAGTTTTAAAGGAAGGGTGTGGGGTAATATCCTGAAAGCTTGTTCGGTCGAAGTTGCGTGTTGGGTGGATCTTTTGTCCTCTTAAAGCTGGAAGTTAGGAAATGGGGATAGTATTAGGTTTTGGAGGGATACTTGGATCACAAGTTCTCCTCTAAAGGACTTGTACCCAAGGCTATTTACCTTAGACACTTGTAAGGAGGCGTTTGTGAGTGAGAAAGGTGAGTGGGTTGAGGGATTTTGGATGTGGCATTGGTCGTGGAGGAGGAATCCATGAGGTAAGGAAGTCGGGGAGTTTTCTGATTTCTTAAGTTTGTTGCATTGTGTTTCTCCTATTTTAGATCAAAGTGATACACCATGGTGGAAATTGAGCAATGATGGAGTTTTTTCTGTCCATGCCTATCGAAGATTGTTAGACTCGTCGCTTCTTGTGGAGATGATCACAAACAATGATAATGTTGACGCCTATTCGATCAACATCCATATCTACCGTCAAAAGTCAACTTCTTTGTTTGGAGAGTTGAACTCAACAGGCTTCCAACAAGAGTCAACTTGATCAAGAGGAATTTTGTCGTCCCAGACTCCGGTTGTGCTTTCAGTCAATTATTTGATGAAACAACGGATCATCATTTACTTAATTGTTCTAAATCTTTCTTGTTGTGGAGGAAGATATTTTCCTGGTGTGGCATCAATGGGATCAGCTTTGAATGTTAACGACTTGCAGAATGAACCAATTGGCAACATCCGTGTCTTTAAAGCTAACATGTTTCAATCATAGATATGGTGTGCTATTAAGAGAACGGCTTTATGGTGTCTTTGGAAGCTTAGAAATAGTATGGTCTTTAATGGTGTGATATTTGATTAGCTAAATCTGTTCATTGAAATTCAACAAATGGCGTTTCTATGGATTTCAACTAAGTGCATGAAATACGTCTGCAATTGGACTCAATGGTGCACTCATCCTTTGCTAGGTTAAAAGAAAGTCTAAGGTCTTGTCTCTGTTATGCTGCGTTTTCGGTTCTGATGTTTAAGTTTTGAGTACATATTAAGTTTGGCTGCTTTGTTATTTTGATATCGGTTTGGCTTTTAGTTTGTTATAATCACCTGGATATTTTTTGGTCCATGCTTCTGGATGGATCTTAAATAGTTTATATATATATATATATTTATTGTTGTTCAAAAAAAATGTGACTAAAGAATCACAGTAAAAGGCATGCAGACTTAATATATACCAACTAACTACCAGATTCGATCTACCAATGCATCATGTAACAGGCTAACAGCAGCATGAAATTATTCAAATCGACATTAATAATTTAACGATTAAATATATCGATTAATAAATCAAACAACAAGGATTATAGGTTGGCTCTGATACCACATATAAATTGAAATGATAGATTCAGAGTACCTGAATAACGGAAGAAATCATCAGGATCGTTTCCCTACATCCATTGTTACTCGACTACGTCTCCGTTTTGCCACCTTGATGAGGATTCCGATATCTCTCTCCTTGCCTACAACCGTTATGTGTTGGTTTCTTTCGTATACGTTATGATGGAGTAAAGCATTGTTTTTATAGGTGAATGACCTAGGGTTTCGCTTTAATCTCGGCCGTCCATCAAAGCCGAGTTTTAATCAATTTAAAACTGCTTTTAAATAGCCAATAAATAATAAATAGCATATTTCCTAGGGAAAACGAATTTCCTATAAAGCCACTATTACGGGGAAGGAAATTACTTAGGCTCGAGTAATGAGCCAACATAATTTTCTTACATGGATGTTCTACTTTCTTTTTATCATCCATTCTACGAGATGCTGAGAACGATAATCGAATTGGAGATCCCATGATCTGGCTGCATCTTAAGGACATGAGCAACAAGGCTGGAGAATTCTTTTGCAAGCGGATTATGCTTGAAGATGCTTTAGAACAAGACATTCTATCATTTTGCATGGATTTTTAACGACATGCCGAAGGGGATTTAACTTTTTTTTTTCTGTCTTTCCTCGACTATCGTTCCACTTTGTCATTTTTTTCTTGGGGGTTTTAAATTTTGGAAAGGTAAGGTGTTGTACTATTTTCTATTAGATTGATTTTTCCACATCCGGTTTTTCACTCATAGGTTTCAAGCAGACAGAGCTATGTTTCGTCAACATTTTGGTACGTACAACATAGAATTTCAGATTTATTACACTTTGTTTGCTTTATCACATTTCAGCCTGCACCGGGTATCATTCCCCAATTACAATATTATAAATCTTGAATTAATGTTGAATTACCATCTCTCCCTCTACCCTGCACCAGGTATCATTCCTCAATTACAATATTATAAATGTTGAATTAATTACCATCTCCCCCAAACTCATTCCTCAATTACAATATTATAAATGTTGAATTAATTACCATCTCTTCCAAACTCATTCCTCAATTACAATATTATAAATGTTGAATTACCATCTCTCTCCACCCTACACCAGGTATCATTCCTCAATTACAATAACCCTGCACTAGGGTTCATTCCTCAATTACAATATTATAAATGTTGAATTAATTACCTTCTCTACCGAAAAACTTAAGCTGATGGGGAAGTATAGTTAGTTATTTTTTATACGTTTTTGTCTAGAAGAACAAACTAATGTACTTATTAGGCTACAAGGAAATGGATTATTAATTAGGACAAAAACTAATTAAACTTACCAAAATACCTTTTTCTAATTAAACCTAATTAACCTAATTAATATTTCCCACATCCAGACAAAATCCGTTCAGCGTTCAGATGCAAAATTGATGGCATTCAGCGTTCAGCGTATCCCACGGCGTTCAAAATTGATGGCGTTCAGCGTTCAGCATATCCCTACGGCGTTCAAAATTGATGGCGTTCAGCGTTCATCATATCCCTACGGCGTTCAGCGTTCAGACGTATTCAAATTGATGATGTTCATCGTTCAGCGTTCAGCGTTCAGACGAATTCAAATCCGGCTGCTGCTTCATCTCCTACGGCTGTCCTGCCGGGCTAGGGCCATATGCACCGACGAAGGAGTTAACGGCGGCCATGGTTGCCGGAGAAGTTAGCAGGCTGTTTTTTTTTTTTGAAAAATTTTTAGGATTGTTACTATTAATTTTGTAACGTTACTACATTTTTCAATATACTTTATCTATTTTATAGGCTGTTACTACTTATTTATTGGCCGTTACTACATTTTACGGGTTGTTACTACTTCTATTTAGGCTGTTAATACTTGTTTTTAGGCTATTACTACTTGTTTATTTGTTGTTACTACTTTTTCATTGTATATTCTGACATTTTATGAAATTTATTATTATTTGTTTTCTTGGTCACATTACTACTTTATTATCTAGCGTTACTACGTGTTTAATGTGTAAAAGGGTATTTTTGTCCATATATTATGAATTTGTCCTTTTTAATAACATAACATGTAGTAACGTCCTTCTGCACCCATTTATATTTTTTTTTTGTGCTTCTGACCCCTTCCCCCTATTTTTTATTTGTGTTAAGAAAATTGTGTTTGGAGCGGGATTTGAATTCATGACTTTAACTTCGACACCATATTATCAAACACTGTCTCTCCCAAAAGCTTAAACTACTGGAAAGATAAATAATTAATATTTATATTTCTCAATAATAAACGGGAAGACAGAGTTAAACATAGAGTTTTAAACCCATGAACTCTTGTTCTGATATAACATTATGAATCAACAACTCTTTGAAATGCTTAAGCTTTTATAAAGATATTAATTAATTCACATGTTAAACATTATTAACTTCAACAAAAATGCAGAAAATGGAGGGCAAAAAAACCCTCAACATTTATTGGTAACATGGTTTTTTTTATATGCGTTTTAACTATAAGCAATTTGAAGGACATGGTTGACAGAAGATACACCAGAAACAATCAGTGTAACAACTGTGTAATCTGTGTCTTGGACCGTTAACGAACATTGAATCAAGAACCTTAGCAAAAGCACGAATTTGCGTGTCTTCTAAACCCTTCACGACTTTCTCTTTAGAAGCCTCCGCTTTCAGTCTGCTGGAAACGTTTTCTCCCACAAGAAAGTCAGTATTTATAGTACGGTAGTAACTCAATGCAATTATGTAGACTACACATATTGTCAAAATCGCAATTTTTCCCATGATATCAACTGAAAAAAGAGAGTATATATTTTCTCAAAAAAACAAGGAGTGCATATATGGGTAACTTTACAGAGAAAAGAACTTGTACGTGTGTATATATAGTGCAGACTTTTCCGTGTGTATATATATATATATATATATATATATATATATATATATATATATATTGCAACTTACAGGAGATTCGCATAAAAATTAATAATATATTTATATATATATATAACAAGCCGAATGCTAAGCCACAAAATGGAAATCTCATACTGATTAATTCGTGAAAGCATCCAAATTATGGTAATATTGTCATGATTAATGGTAAAATTCTTATATGTTTTTATTATGATCCAATTTAATTTTCATAGCAAAAAGACTTTTATACATGCTTGAATTTAGTTCTTTAAGGACGTTGTGATTGTATACGACGAAGTCATGATTATATCTTGAGTAATTATGTGTTATATATATATATATATATATATATGTGTATAGATATATAATGGCCTAGGACCCGTATTGCACAGGGATGGTGATGGTGCTATGTGGGCGGCCGTAGGCACCGGGTGAGGGGCGGTAAGTCCGATAAATTCACTATAATAGTATAATATAATAGTATGGTTCGCTTCTCAGCTTGTTTTTCTATTGTTATTATTATTATGATATGAAATTTGTTAAAATATATTACTTTGATAACGATTAGTAAGAAATTGTTAAGTTATTCGAAAATATATTATGTAACAAAACAAATATAGAGACGAAAATAAATTTCAAAATGGGCTAATAAAATATTTTCCGACCAATTTGAAAATTATTTTCATCTCTATATTCGTCTTGTTACACCCATGGTGAGACTGCCCAATGGGTGTACTTCTGCCCATGGCTATGTCTCGGGGACTACTTCTTCCAACAGATTATTGAATCCAAAGGTTTTGATGTGGTAATCTAACAAAATCTGCACAATTTTTGTAGTTTGTATTTTAGTTTAATTGAATTCTGTCTCTTAGTGAAAATGTCGTATATAGATCCATAAAAAATATCAATAAGTTCCCCTCAAAATTTTTTTTTTCCAATAACTTCATTAAAAAAAGAAAAAAATCAATCAAAGGCATATAAAATCAAAAGAAAAGACCTTAGTTAAAGAGAAGAGACAACGATAGAACGTGAGATGATTAACTTTTCCCCTCATATTTTTGTGAATTTTTTAATGAACAAGTTTAGTGTTTTCATTTTCTTTCTGTTTTCTTATTTTATTGCCTCAATTGTTGATCAAGATTGATGCTGAAATCTGTTGCCAAAGAGTTGACATAGATTAATTAGTGTGGAAAAATTCTCGGGACTGACATGTAATGCGTTTATTTTCACCGTTAAACACTTGGTTCGTAATATTTCAGAACTCGAATATACCGGCACTGCCTGAGATATAATGGATTCGATGAATCTATTTAATCTATCGTCTTCGCTTTAGTAAAATGGTTAGTTCAAGTTATAAATTCATCATTTCTCAATTGATATTTGAATGTTCACAAATTTTTGTTGGGCGCAGTCTGAAATCCTAGTTGGTCAGACCAAAACCAATAGGAATCCAACATTCTAAAATGGGCCCCTATTTGTAAAAATTTTCCACCAATGTATCCCTTTGAAAGTGTTGACTTGGTTCCAAAACTTGCACTTGGACCACCCTAAAATTTCACTTGAATGTTTTATGATTCACAACACACTTATATCGGTAATCATGTTCACCCACGATTAATTATTTATTGTGTGCCCTTAAAAAAATTTATTTATTGTGCGAATCTTGGTTTTAAGGGGTTTTATTTTATGGGAAATTAGGGATAATGGCAATAATCTTAATATTTTTAAATAACGGAGACAATTACATATTTTTTATAGGAGAATGACAATCGCATAATTTTTATAATGAGAATGACAAACAATGAATCCTTCGAAAATTAGTGAATCTCCTCAATAATCCCGAAATCGGTGAATTTCGACGGTGAATCCCGAAATCAGTGAATTTCGACAATGAATTTTGAAAATTAGTGAATTTCGACAGTGAATTTCGACAGTGAATTTAAACAAATAATTTCGAACACGAGTGAATTTCGACAGTGGATAAATAGTTTTGTCCTTTATACAAAAGTTTCAAAAGACTGTCCTTCTACTCAGTTGATGAAATATTACTGTTCTTCTACCTCATTCCCCCTTTATTTTACGGGATATTCGAATTTTACACTTTTTTTCATGGCTGAAAACGGTGAAGAGGTGAGCCGGATCGTTGACGGAGATCGCAATTCAAATGCTCTATAGGAAGCCATCAATTCCTTACACCAGAACTTGGAATCATTCAAGCTGGCCATGCACAAGCTATTCGTGATTTGAGACAAGAAAACATCCATTTGGGATCCACTATCACTCCGACGACCAGGGAGCTCACTCGTACACCGGCGAAGAAGCAGATATTGACAGATCAGGATTCCCCCTGTAAAGAAACTCCGAAACGCTCCATGGGATTAAGATTCATTGGGCCAACGTCCAAAATGGATCATTGACAGCTCCGACTCCGAAGTTGAAGCTACTGAATGAGACCACCTAACTCAGGAGGAGGTAATTTCTTTCGCATGAAAATGGAAATTGCAGTTTTTGATGGCTCCTTACCCATAGGAGAGTTCCTAGACTGGGTGGATAGTATCGAAGATTACTTTGAGGGTATGAACCCTCCAGAACACCTCAAATGCAAAATAATTTCCCATAAAATGAAAGGATGAGCAAGGGCTTGGTGGAAGCAGGTCCAGAATGGTAGGTCCTTGTTGGGGAAAGGTAAAATTACTTCTTTTGCTTGGACGAAACAACTTTTAATTGCTAGATTTCTACCCTGTAATTATGCAAAACAACTAATGCTAGAGTTTTTAACTGTAAAACAAAATGGGAGGACTGTGAAATAATACATGATCGCGTGTGCAATTCACTAATACACACGACGTACTAGAAAGAGTACTAGGTCAATCGTAGTATAGCAAGGGCGAGTCAATGTCGATCCCACATAGACTATTATTTAATAATGTTAAACATCACCACAATTTATAGGTCAACCGGATATGGGTGGTCATTGACCAACATAAAGGAACAGTAAATAAAAGGGAAGCAAATAAACCAATCATCAATCAGGTATCGAAAAGGCAATAACCAAACTATTCATAACTAATCTCCCATTAATCCTCATCTGATCCATATTTGTAATTAAGCTACAGGTGTAATTCCTAACCCTATCTACTCCGACAATGGCAGTAGATAATCTATACGCCAGCTACTCTCCTTAATTGGTCCGTAATAGCTCATAATAAAGAACTAGAATTGCCGATATTGAGCGCTAACTCATACCGGAAACCCGCCTAAACAGCTGTCGACATTGACCAGCACGTTCCTAGGGTCCATCAAGATATTGTCCAAATTAACACTTCACTAACAGTCATTCATGTTAATTTATGAAGAAATGCAAATAGATGGTCAGGCAAATAACATGTAAATTAAATCTATCGATCAACGTAGCTGACGCCGAACCGCAGAATTAGGATTTACTAGGTATTCAGATCTAGCGATAAAGACCGTCACAGATCTGAAAAGCGCACCCATAATTCTACGTTTCATATTAACGAATCGAATAAAGATTAAGGTTCGTTTAATTAATTCATAGATGATTAGATGCAAGCATAATCTAGCTCTAACACAAGAACAATCATGAATCTAAGAAAAGAAATAAAACATTGGAATAGATCTTACCCATAACGAAGAACAGATCTACTTTTCTATTCTCTCTCCCTCCGGCGACTCAAGACGATCCATTAAGATCGTAAACCAAGCACAATTCAATAATGAACGACTCATTACTTATTTGCAAGAAGAAAATAAGAAAAGAAAATAAGACTTTATTCCCAAAAGACTACATTGTATCTAGTTGATGAAGAACTAGTAAAAAGATGAAGAATAGATGGAATAGATGAATACAATTTTGTACCTTTGAATGGCCTTATATAGGTGTTTAAACCGACTTAGGGGTAAACCCAATGCTTGCAGGACAAGAAAACGCGTTTCTGGAAGATTCTGGGCCTCGTTAAGTCGGCAGTACCTCCCTGGTTACCGAGGGTATGTTCGTCTTTTTCATGTTTCCGACTTAACTTGGAATACACTAGGCCCATCTTCGGTATTTGGACCATAACTTGACCTACGTAACTCCGAGTTGGGTGATTCAAAGTGTGTTGGAATCCTTGTTTGAGGCCCTACAACTTTCATGAAGAAGTCCAAGCCGAATTCGACTTGTAAATATTCGTAAACAGCATTGCAATATCACCAATCAGATTGTTGGGGTCCAATCTCCACTCGAAACACTTCAATCTTCAGCTCGGTTCAGTTCTCTATCGATTAACTCTTATATTCAGCCCAAATGATGCTTCAAACACTCATCCATCTGTCAATAAAACCATAGCACACATAGTTGCTTCTATTTCTATCAAATAACGCATAAAATACACGGTTAATATGCATAATACCAATTTCGTCACCCCGTCGTGTCTTAGTGATATTTAGCTAATTAACCCATGATTTCATACATATTATACCCATTGAGAACACAAATCCGGGGTAGATTGATGGTAAATAATTGTACCAATTTGACCGTCATCAACTACCCCCCACTTAGCTTTTGATCGTCCCGAGCAAAAACCAAACCAAACACATATCCATTAGTAATCCATTAAGCACTGTCTCGTAGTAGAACCAACGTGTGTGTGCAATAACTCACAAACAACAGTGATGCAGACAGAATCACATTATATCAATAAAGATTTCAAGCAAAACATATATCACGCATCAATCCATAAGTTCCCAATTAATCATCACCTACCTATGCATCAATGTGTCGTGTGATATATCTTTTGTGATAATGCATTCAAGAAAAGAATGAAGTTATAGAGACCCCACAATCCTTACTTATCAATGTGCACACTCGCTCCTCTTGCCTTCAGACTCAGGCAAACAACATGAAACCTTACTTGGGCCGGCCAGACTTGGGGACTAAGCATCGCTCTTAAGTCTTCGTTTGTTTTTTTATTGAGGGTCGTGCCCTTTTTACACGAATTCGCTTCCTTCACTGCCTTTATTGCATCTCTATTTTTTTTCATTTTTTTTCTTTTTTCTGGCAGATTTCCTCACTATTTTTTTCTCTCTTACTCACAAGTCCGATTTGTCCCGGTTTACCTTGTTTAGCATTTGTTATAAAACTGATGGAGATAACTTCAGATGCAAGAAATAGAAACAGATGCAATCAAACGTAAATAATCAAAGGAGATAACAGAAAACAAGAAGAACACAGATTTAACGTGGAAAAACCCTCTCAAAGTGAGAGAGATAAAAAACCACGGGCAGAAAAGAGATATTTATTATTATGCACTGAGTTACAGATTTCACGCACACAGGCAATGCAACAACAACTGTATTTATAGGCACAAATCCCCAAACCCTAGCCGTCAGGGAATCTTTGTCTGATATGCCATAAATACCCTTACACGTGTCCTCCTTTTACTGACACTCAGATAAATTGTCACATAACGTAATTAATGTAACGGATGTGGGACCTGTGTTATTCCAATTACTCGCCAGACTTCACCTGGCCGATGTAAGCCTCGGTAGACTCCACACCCTACTGATGCACAGAATGGAATACAGTTCTCAGCTGTCCATCACACAGCTGAGTCTTCAGATTGGTTCCACCAAATGTAGAGTTTAAGTCACTTTACTGACAAATCTCCACCTTGACTTCAACTCTCCCTAGAGTCAAACATATTGCATAACTAGATGTACTTGTACCAGATGCATTCATCAATGCCAGATGTACTTGTACCAGACTATCTCCACAAAGATCCACTCCACCGATCCGCCTCGGTAGAGTTTCCAAAGCAGATTATAAGCTCTAAATATTCGGTAAGTCCAGGCAAAGTCGAAACTTACTCTTTGAATCGGTTTAGTGAACATATCGTGAGGATTCTCCTTTGTGCCAATCTTCTTCACCACAACCCTCTTCTCATTCCTCAAGAAATGATACCTGACATCAATATGCTTGGTTCTCTCATGATGAACCTGATCCTTGGCTAAACATATTGCACTTAGATTGTCACAATATATCTCACCTGATCCTCGATGCAACCCCAAATCACCGACTAGCCCTTCAACCGGATGCCCTCCTTAGCACATACAGCAGAGAGACATGTGATACTCGCTTGATGAGTTGATAAGGCTAATATAGCCTGAAGAGTAGCTTTCCAACTGACCACAACATTTCCCAATGTAAACACATATCCAGTCATTGATTTTCTGTTGTCAACATCACCTGCATAATCAGTATCACAGTAGCCTGTGACCAGACCAGTATCACCTCCATAAATGAGACCAACATCAGTTGTACCTCTCAGGTACCTGAATATCCTTTTAACAGCTTTCCAGTGTTCTTTTCCAGGTTGAGCCATGAGCCTGCTGACAACACTGACTGCCTGAGCCAGATCAGGCATAGTGCATACCATGGCATACATCAGACTGCCAACTGCACTAGCATTGGGAACTTTTGACATATACTCCTTCTCTTCAGCTGACTGTGAAGCATAAACAGACAAATGAACATTTGATGCCACAGGAGTATCTATTGGTTTTGCAGTAGACATACCAAATTTGGCCAATATCTTTTGCACATAACCCTGCTGAGACAAGAACAACTTCTTCTGACTCCTATCTCTCTATATCTCCATCCCCAAAATTTTCTTGGCTGCACCCAAATCCTTCATTTCAAATTCAGCACTGAAAAGATTCTTCAGATTTTGAACATCAGACTTCCTTGCTGCAGCTATTAGCATGTCATCCACATACAGGACAAGATAGATATATGATCCATCTTTCAGCAGACTGTAGTAAACACAACAATCATATGGACTTCTGTTGTAACCCTGTTGAAGCATAAAACTATCAAACCTTTTATACCACTGCCTTGGAGCTTGCTTCAAACCATACAATGATTTTTTCAACTTGCAAACATAATTTTCTTTGCCAGGAACTTGAAAACCTTCAGGCTGTGTCATGTATATCTCCTTATCCACCTCATCATGTAGAAAAGCAGTCTTAACATCTAATTGCTCATGTTCCAGATCCTGCTGTGCCACCATTGCTAGTAACACCTTGATTGAAGTTTGTCTGACCACTGGTGAAAATATTTCATCAATGTCAACCCCTTCCTTTTGACGGAATCCTCTTGCAACCAAACGTGCCTTATACCTGACCCCTTCTTGAAAATCCATTTACAAGTCACAACTCCCTTGTCAGTAGGCTGTTTTTAACTAATTCCCAAGTCTGATTCTTCAACAATGACTCCATTTCATCTCCCATGGATGCATGCCACTGAGATGCTTCTATACATGTCACTGCCTCCCTATAAGTAGTAGGTTCAGCAACCTCTACCTCTTCTGCAACTTGGAGTGCATATCCAGCCAAATCATCATACCCATATCTCCTAGGAGGTATCCCAACATTAGATATTCTGGGCCTGCTGGCAGCTAGACTCTGCTGATTAATGTTTGTATGACGCCCTACTGAGGTCTCAGTAGGCTGGCTTGTAATATCCCGAATTTTCGACTTCTTAATTTAATGGTAAAGGATTCAAATTTTCTTTTTTTTGGAGGACTATCTTTGGCTTTAATTAAATGGAAGGATTTTTTTTATGATCCTTTACCTTTTTTCTTTTCCTTAATTAAAAGAAGGGAAAAAAATACTAAAAAGGCTATTGGTGATTAAAAAGAATTTTAACCCCTGTAAACTTCCAATTACTCAAATTAGATTTTCTTTCCTCCTTACTTCCAAAGAAAAAAAAACACGTGAAACCCTCCTTTCTCCCCCTAGCCGCCGTCCTCCTTGTGAAGAGAAGGAGAGTAATCTCTCCTTCGTGTTAAGGATTGTTGCCGTCGTCGTTGTCTTCGGTAAGGGTCGTCTTCTTGTTTCCTACAATTCGAGTATAACGATCGGCCGGCCAAAGGCCATGGCCGATCCATACATACGTGTGGGGGGGATGATATCGCTTCGGTTTGCCTTTTTATTCATTGGAATTGTGTTGTAATTTTAGTATCTTTCCTTCTATCTATAGATATAGATTCGAGCTTCGTTGAGGAACGTTTCTAACTTAGCAAGGGCTTTCAAAAACGCAGCAATTCTGGTAAGGATATTTCTAAGTTACGTCTTCATTTTGTTCGAAAGATGGGACTTTTAGTAATGTATAGGGTGGTGTAAGTTGTTTGGGTTGTGTAGCATTGTTGATCAGGATTTTAAGTACAAGTTGGGGCTGTTTGCGGTGTTTTTAGAATGTATAGGCCTTTGTGTTTGTGTTTGGAAGCAGAAAACAAATTGCTGTAAATATTTTGTCAAAAGCGTTTACGTGGTTGGTCATGCTTTGGAGTATTAAATGTCCGTAAAATGTGTTTGGGTTTGGGTTACAAGTTATAAATGTTATGGTGCTGATATATGAGGCTTTCTGTGATAAATTGCTGCTATTTGCTGATTTTTTTGATGAAGAGTCGAAGGGAAAACCATGTCGAAATCGCTAGGGTTCTTGTTGAAACCCAGGGTGGGCGAGCGTCCCTAACTTTGTGGACGGGCGTGCGCTTTGGGCACATCTCGAGACGGGCGTCTGGTACTGACGAACGTCTGAGGTGCTAAAATCGATTCAGGATGTAACAGGTTCTGTTGGACACGCGTCTGAGTTTTGGACGGGCGTCCACACCTCCAAACGGGCGTCCAACCTTTCGAGGCGGGCGTCGCTTTAAGTGTCCTTCTTTCTTTGTTAGCTATTGATAAATCTTATGAACATGTGTTGTAAGTTGGGTTTGATGAGTCAAGGATTTTGATATCATTGTGGGACTTGGTGTTGGGCATTGAAGTTCGTAGACCCTTAGTGGTTGGGCCGGATAGGGTAGCTCCCAAAGCGTAAACCCGGAAGGTTTCCTTACGACTTCAATGACCTTACGTGTTGGGAGTTGCAGGCAGGTGGTGTGGTCGGGCCGGATAGGGTAGTACCCGAAGCCGGGAACCCGGAAGGTTTCCTTGCACCCAGATACGTGATGGTCCATTTTAACGATGGTACCATTGGCAGACCTTTAGGATCCTCCTCTTTAGGGTTTACCCTTTTGAGGGATGTGCACATTCGGGACCTTTAGGTATAGATGGAGTGTGGTGTTCTGTATCTTCTATGTATGGGTTGAATCATTTATAGTTTGGTTGTATCCTTTTTGGATTGGTGGCATTTTTCATGATGTTGGTCTTCACGTATGGTTTGAAAGTCTTAATTCAACTTGTTAGTCAACTTTCGTTTTTCATATACTAGATTTATCCTTACTCAACTTTTAGTTGACGTTTCTACTTCTGGTTGATCCTGCTATGATCCATTTATGGGGAGCAGATTCTTAGCAGGTATTCCGGTTTGGGTGATAGCTTGTTGCTGGGAGGTTGCGGGGATTTGAGAGCCACGTAGCCACAGTCACACGCTTGCATTTTATTTGGATTTTTTTTAAAACTTTGAAACTTTGGATCTTCCGCACGTTTTCATATTTCTTTTAAGAGATTGTAATTACTTTAACCTCTTTAATAATGAATGGTGGATGTTTATGTTCCTTCTGTTGTGGGATGTTGAGTATTACTGCCGCGACTGTGTGTCGTGAAATGACATTATGGTGACCAATACCGGCGGCCGACGGGATTTGAAACCGGGGTGTTACAAAGTGGTATCAGAGACGTTCGACTCCAGGACCACCACCTAAAATGAACATTAAGAATAAATTCACTAAAATAAGCACAGTGAGGATGTGTGGGGTAGGTATTGAGTTCTATGTAGGGAAGGTACGGTAAGTTCTGATGTATGTGGAAATGTGGCTGTGTGTTGCAATTAATTTTGGGCAGTAAGTGTTAGTATATGTGAAATATTCTGTGGCATGATATAGGTGATAATTGAATACATGATTGTTTACTTTTTGTAGTTTTAGCTATGCCTTCTAGGAATGGAAATGAGAGGGACCAGCTGATTGATCAGTTGGTTAAGATGAATCAAGACCTGATTCAGGCGGTCAACAAGCTGACAGAGGATTGTTCTCAGGGGTCAACTACCGGCATGACTAGGGCCGTGAGTCAGCAGAGGCCTAGTCAGTACGATGGTAAGGGAGATCCTAAGGGACTCGAGCGGTGGATTAGAGAGTTTGAGAAGATCTTCGCCACTCTAGGTGTCAGAGGAATCGAAGGTCGACCAAGTCGCTTTCTACTTGGTTGACAAGGCTGAATTGTGGTGGGGTGCTAACAAAGATTGGTTGGCTCGGCATCAAAACGAGCAAGGGGAATCGATGTAGTGGTACCACCGAATCGGACCGAGTTTAAGCGGAGCCGAGGCGTGAATTCTTTCCCGAATCTAAGAGGAAAGAGTCTGCGGGTTGAGTTCGATAATCTCCGGCGAGGGGATATGACTGCTTCAAGAATATTACGAGAAGTTTGCCGACTTGGCGGTTTATGCATCTCGAGCTAGTGCCGATCAAGAGGCCAAGATGGTGAAGTTTGAGCAACACTTAGATTTAGCGATCCGGGATCGTATGGGGGCAAGCAGGGGCTTCACGAGCCTAAAAGAGATGTGTGAAGTGGCATGCAACATCGAGAGGATTCGGAAGGAGGTGAAAGCGGCATATGCTACTAACAAGAGGAAGAGTGTCTCTGAGGACAATCAGGGGCAGCAAAAACGCAATAATTCTGGGAACCCTCCAATACGACCCTCTTTTTCGGCAAATTCTCACGTTACCAGAGGCAGCGGTGGTCAGCCAACGAGAGGTAACTCTCAGGGGTTTAGTCGGCCACAAAGTTATCACTGCAAGCGGTGTCAGGGAAACCATCCGGGTACGGATTGTTCAGGTGCACAAATCCAGTGTCACAATTGCGGGAAGCTTGGAAATAGACGATTTGAGTGTTTTGCGGCTCCAACACCTACCGGGTCGGCATCGGTTACGGGAAGCAATATGGGTGGGGCTCCAAGGGGTAACACGGGAAAAATGAGTAGGGGTAACCAAAGAAGAGAGAGTAGTACCGCACAGAGCCGACAGGGGGGGTACATCTACGGCCACTGGTGGAAACAGGAACCGACCATCGTGGTCGGCCAAAGACAAATCCAGTGTAGTGAGTAAATCGATCGGGAAATTATTCGCCTTTGGGCGAGGGAGGCCGATCAGAGCAACCACGTAACGACGGGTAATTTTCTGGTTAACTCATTTTTATCCTACGTACTTTTTGATTCGGTTGCATCATGTTCCTTTATAGCGGGTTCGCATGTTTTGAGGTTGGGTCTAGCTACATTCGAGGTGATTGACAGTGAGTTTATGCAACCGTCGGGAGAGTTAGTGCCATGCTCTAAGTTGTTTAGAGACGTACCATTAGTGATTATGGGAGTCAACTTGTCGGTTGACTTGATCGAGTTCCCCCTCGAGAACTTCGACGTTATTTTGGGTATGGATTGGTTGAACCGGCATAAAGCCAAAATTTACTGTGAGCAGAAGAAGGTGACTTTGAGAGGCCCTAAAGGGGTGCGAGTATCTTACAAGGGATTTGTGGATAAACATAACGTGAAGATCATTTCGGTGGTGACTTTGAGATCTCTCGTCAAGAAAGGGTACCCGTTGTTTATGTGTCACGTACATGATGTAAGCACATGGGATCCTCAACTAATGGACATTGATGTAGTCCGTGATTTTGAGGATGTATTCCCGGATGAGATACTAGGTATACCACCCTTAGGAGGTAGAGTTTGCAAAGGGAGTTGATGCAGGACCGACCGATATCGAAAGCACCTTATCGTATGGCACCTAAAGAATTAGAAGAACTGAAGGTACAATTGGAAGAACTGTTCGATAAGGGGTACATCCAACCGAGTGTATCACCGTGGGGAGCACCAGTGTTGTTTGTGAAGAAGAAGGATGGTAGTATGCGGCTGTGTATTGACTACCGGGAGCTGAACAACGTCACAGTGAAGAACAAGTATCCGTTACCGAGGATCGATGACTTGTTCGATCAACTACGGGGCGTATTTTTCGAAGATTGATTTGCGATCGGGTATCACCACTTTTCGAGGGTAGCGGATGCGGATATCCCAAAGACCGCATTTCGTACAGTGCACGGACATTATGAATTCACGGTCATGCCTTTCGGATTGACCAACGCACCAGCAGTTTTCATGGATTTGATGAACCGGGTATTCAGACCCTACTTGGACCAGTTTGTAGTAGTCACTATTGACGACATCCTGGTCTACTCTAAGACTAAGGAAGAACATGCCGAACACCTGAGGCTCGTACTGCAGATTTTACGGGAAAAACAAACAAGACGCGGCTTGTCTAAATGTGAATTCTGGTTGGAATGAGTGCCATTCTTGGGGCATGTTGTCTCGAAAGACGGTGTATCCGTTGACCCGAGCAAGATAGAGGCAGTGGCGAGATGGCCAACACCTAAGAATGTTGCAGAAATTTGAAGCTTCTTGGGTTTGGCTGGATATTACCGAAGATTTGTAAAAGACTTTTCCAAGATTGCGAGGCCGATGACTGCATTAATGGAGAAAGAGAACCGGTTTAAGTGGGATGAAAAATGTGAGGCGTTCCAAGCTCGCTAAGGAACGGTTGACTACAGCTCTATTTTAGCATTACCGAGGGTAATGAGGGCATTGAGGTTTATACCGACGCATCGAAGAATGGCCTGGGTTGTGTACTGATGCAACGGAGGCGAGTGATCGCGTATGCATCTAGGCAGCTGAAACCATATGAGAGTAACTACCCGACTCACGACTTAGAGTTGGAAGCTGTGGTCTTCGCATTGAAGATATGGCGACACTACTTGTATGGAATAACTTTCAAGGTGTTTTCAGATCACAAATGCCTGAAGTACATATTTACACAGAAGGAGCTCAATATGCGTCAGAGGCGTTGGTTGGAGTTAATTAAAGATTATGATATGGAAATTCAGTATCACGAAGGGAAGGCCAATGTAGTGGCGGACACTTTGAGCCGCAAGTCGATTCATTCCGTGTGCGAGAAAGTAGCACGGATCAGATTACGAGAAGAGTTAGACCATATGGACATCTGTGTCATCCAGAAAGGTGGAGATAAAAGCGACTTCGTCTTGCAACCCGAAATATTACGCTGAAATCCGAGTGAGACAAGTGGGTGACAAGGTAATCGAGGCCAAGAAGGTCAAGATTGGTACAGATGGTGCAGCTGATTTTACGTTACATGAGGATGGTAGTATCCGGTTTAAGGGTCGGTGGTGTGTACCAGCCGACGAAGAACTCAAGAGGCGGATCTTGAGTGAAGCTCATAGTACGCCTTATTCTGTTCATCCGGGAGGAGATCGACAAACTGTATAAAGATCTCAAGAAAACCTTTTGGTGGCCCAATATGAAACGCGAAGTAGCAGAATTTGTGTCAAAGTGCTTGACTTGTCAGAAGGTCAAGATTGAACATCGACGGCCACAGGGTATGCTGCAGCCGTTGGATGTGCCGGTTTGGAAGTGGGATTCCATCTCCATGGATTTTGTATGCGGATTACCGAGGAGTCCTAAAGGGAATAATATGATTTGGGTCGTTGTGGATAGACTGACTAAAGCGGCGCATTTCATTCCGATGAAAGACACTTGGAGTAAGACGGAGTTGGCTATGGCATACCGGAGAAATATTGTGAGACTACATGGTATACCCATCAAAGATTGTGTCGAGATAGAGATGCGAGATTCATATCTCGGTTTTGGCGAGAGCTCTGAGGCGACTGACCTTGGGGACGGAGCTGCGAATGAGTACAACTTTTCACCCTGCTACCGATGGGTAGACGGAGAGGACCATACAAACTTTGGAAGACATGCTGAGGGCATGTGTATTAGAATTCAAAGGCTCTTGGGAGGAAAAGCTCGATCTTATTGAGTTTTCATACAACAACAGCTACCATGCCAGTATTAAGATGGCACCGTTTGAGGCACTTTATGGTAGGAAGTGCAAGAGTCCAGTTTGTTGGGACGATTCGTCCGAGGCAGCGATTTTGGGACCGCGGATGATCGAAGATACGATCAAGCAGGTGCAGATAATCCGAGAAAAGATGAAGGCTGCCCAGGATAGGCAGAAGAGTTATGCAGACCTACATCGCCGAGATATTGAGTTCGCCGTGGGCGATAAGGTATTGCTACGAGTATCACCAACCAGAGGAGTGATGCGTTTTGGCAAGAAAGGGAAGTTGAGCCCCAAGTACGTGGGGCCATATGAGATCTTGGATCGCATAGGTGAAGTGGCATATCGACTAGCTTTGCCACCGGCGTTGGAGAAGATGCATAATGTGTTTCATGTATCTCAATTGCGCAAGTGCGTGAGTGATCCTTCTCACGTGATCGAACCGGAGGTTGTTGAACTAGATCAATCCTTGAGTGACAAGGAGGTACCGGTACAGATATTAGATACCAAGGTACGGAAAACAAGGGGACATGAGGTTAGCATCGTCAAGGTTTTATGGTCTAACCATGCCACCGAGGAGGCGACATGGGAAGTTGAGGATACTATGCGACAGAAGTACCCGCATTTGTTCTCTTAAGGTATGCAATTTTCAAGCCTTGTACGTAAAATCCTTTTGCTTATCTTCGGGGACGAAGGGTGTTTTAAGGGGGGTGGAACAACGCCCAGTACGAACCCGAACTTTGAGGACGAAGTTTTGTCTTAAGGGGGGAAGGATGTAATATCCCGAATTTTCGACTTCTTAATTTATTGGTAGAGGATTCAAATTTTCTTTTTTTTTTGGAGGACTATCTTTGGCTTTAATTAAATGGAAGGATTTTTTTTATGATCCTTTACTTTTTTTCTTTTCCTTAATTAAAAGAAGGGAAAAAAATAATAAAAAGGCTATTGGTGATTAAAAAGGATTTTAACCCCTGTAAACTTCCAATTACTCAAATTAGATTTTCTTTCCTCCTTACTTCCAAAGAAAAAAAAAAAAAAAAAAACGTGAAACCCTCCTTTCTCCCCCTAGCCGCCGTCCTCCTTGTGAAGAGAAGGAGAGAAATCTCTCCTTCGTGTTAAGGATTGTTGCCGTCGTCGTTGTCGTCGGTAAGGGTCGTCTTCTTGTTTCCTACAATTCGAGCATGACGATCGGCCGGCCAAAGGCCATAGCCGATCCATACATGCTTGTGGGGGGGATGATGTCGCTTCGGTATACCTTTTTATTCATTGGAATTGTGTTGTAATTTTAGTATCTTTTCTTCTATCTATAGATATAGATTCGAGCTTCGTTGAGGAACGTTTCTAACTTAGCAAGGGCTTTCAAAAATGCAGCAATTCCGGTAAGGATATTTCTAAGTTATGTCTTCGTTTGGTTCGAAAGATGGGACTTTTAGTAATGTATAGGGTGGTGTAAGTTTTTGGGTTGTGTAGCATTGTTGATCGAGATTTTAAGTACAAGTTGGGGCTGTTTATGCGTGTTTTTAGAATGTATAGGCCTTTGTGTTTGTGCTTGGAAGCAGAAAACAAATTGTTGTAAATCTTTTGTCAAAAGCGTTTACGTGGTTGGTCATGCTTTGGAGTATTAAATGTCCGTAAAATGTGTTTGGGTTTGGGTTACAAGTTATAAATGCTATGGTGCTATTATATGAGGCTTTCTGTGATAAATTGCTGCTATTTGCTGATTTTTTTTATGAAGAGTCGAAGGGAAAAACATGTCGAAATCGCTAGGGTTCTTGTTGAAACCCAGGGTGGATGAGCGTCCTAACTTTGTGGACGGGCGTCTTCTTTGGGGCACATCTCAGACGGGCATCTGGGGTACCTGGACGAACGTCTGAGGTGCTAAAATCGATTCAGGATGTAACAAGTTCTGTTGGACACGCGTCTGAGTTTTGGACGGGCGTCCACACCTCTAAACGGGCGTCCAACCTTTCAGACAGGCGTCCAGTTTAAGTGTCCTTCTTTCTTTGTTAGCTATTGATAAATCTTATGAACATGTGTTGTAAGTTGGGTTTTGATGAGTCAAGGATTTTGATATCATTGTGGGACTTGGTGTTGGGCATTGAAGTTCGTAGACCCTTAGTGGTTGGGCCGGATAGGGTAGCTCCCAAAGCCGTAAACCCGGGAAGGTTTCCTTACGACTTCAATGACCTTACGTATTTGGGGAGTTGCAGACAGTGGTGTGGTCGGGCCGGATAGGGTAGTACACGAAGCCGGGAACCCGGGAAGGTTTCCTTGCACCCCAGTACGTGATGGTCCATTTTAACGATGGTACCATTGGCAGACCTTTAGGATCCTCCTCTTTAGGGTTTACCCTTTTGAGGGATGTGCACATTCGGGACCTTTAGGTATAGATGGAGTGTGGTGTTCTGTATCTTCTATGTATGGGTTGAATCATTTATAGTTTGGTTGTATCCATTTTGGATTGGTGGCATTTTTCATGATGTTGGTCTTCACGTATGGTTTGAAAGTCTTAATTCAACTTGTTAGTCAACTTTCGTTTTTCATATACTAGATTTATCCTTACTCGACTTTTAGTTGACGTTTCTACTTCTGGTTGATCCTGCTATGATCCATTTATGGGGAGCAGATTCTTAGCAGGTATTCCGGTTTGGGTGATAGCTTGTTGCTGGGAGGTTGCGGGGATTTGAGAGCCACGTAGCCACAGTCACACGCTTGCATTTTATTTGGATTTTTTTTAAAACCTTAAAACTTTGGATCTTCCGCACGTTTTCATATTTCTTTTAAGAGATTGTAATTACTTTAACCTCTTTAATAATGAATGGTGGATGTTTATGTTCCTTCTGTTGTGGGATGTTGAGTATTACTGCCGCGACTGTGTGTCGTGAAATGACATTACGGTGACCAATACCGGCGGCCGACGGGATTGGAAACCAGGGTGTTACATGGCTTGAATCAGATTCTGGTTCATTATCCAGATCAGTATAGTGTTGATTTGGATCCACTGATTGTTGCATATCAATAGACTCCACCTGAAGCTCCACTTGTTTCTCAACACTATCAGTTCAAAGACCGGTTTGATTCATGGACCTCCCCAGCGATGAATTTAACATAGAATTTTCATCAAACACAACATCCCTGCTGAGAATTACTCTGGACTCTGCTGATGACCAAATTCTATATCCCTTCACTCCATCACCATACCCTACAAACACTCCCTTCTTGGCTTTAGGCTCCAACTTTCCTTCACTAACATGATAGTAAGATGTACTTCCAAAAACCCTTAGAACTGAGTAGTCAGCAGGCTTGCCTAACCACATCTCAAATGGTGTCTTGAGATTGATCCCTGTGTGAGGACTCCTGTTGATTAAGTAGCAAGCTGTTTTTATTGCCTCTGCCCAAAATCTCCTTGATAAACCAGTTTTGAGAAAGCATACATCTTATCCTCTCCAGTAGAGTTTGATTCATCCTATCAGCTACACCATTCTGCTGAGGTGTATTCCTTACAGTATGATGTCTGGCAATACCCTCAGCTGCACAAAATGAATCAAAATCCGTCCAGCAGAATTCCAGATCATTATCTGTATGAAGCTTCTTGATTTTCTTGCCTAACTGATTGTCCACTAGGGCCTTCCACTACTTGAAGTTACTGAATGCATCACTTTTATTCTTCATCATCACCACCCAAGTCATCCTTGAATAGTCATCTATGAATGACACAAAATATCTGTTACCACCCAATGACTCAACTTTTGATGGACCCCAGCAGTCTGAATGGATATAATCAAGTGATGCCTTTGTGTTGTGCAACCCTGCTGAGAACTTACTTCTATGCAATTTCCCAATCACACAATGTTCACAAAAATCCAGATTCTTGACCTTATATCCCCCAAGAAAACTTGCTGAAGAAAGAATCTGCATACCCTTTTCACCCATGTGACCTAGTCTTATGTGCCATAGCTGAGTCTGCTGAGACTGGTGAACTGCTGAGGATGCAACAACAAGAAGTGCGATCTGATGATCCTTATAATATATACAAGGTTCCCTCTTGATGCCTTTGAGGACTACAATCGAATCTTTGAAGACATTCACCGTCCACCTTCACCCATGAAATTGAACCCCTTGTCATCCAAGAGGGCGAGAGATACCAAATTCTTGGTCATCTGTGGAACATGTCTTACATCTTTCGATGGTGTCAAATTTACCATCCTCTGTCCTTAACTTTCTTGAGCCGATTCCCACAACTTTGCAAACCTTCTTTGTTGGCCATATAGATTTGACCACCATCCATCTCGCTCATAAGTAAAAAACCACTCCTGTTTGGACAAATATGGTAGGATGCTCCGAATCAAGTATCCACACATCATTGTAGTGTGTAGAATCCCCCACCAACTAGAACCGCATCCTCATCAGTTGCTCAAGTAGCCAAGGCTCTTTGTGCTGCGAATACCCTTCCTGCTGTTTCTTCTTCCTTGGACAATTGGACTTCCCATGTCCCTGCTCCTTACAATAATTACAGACATCAGTAGACTTAGGACCTTTGGACCCTTACTTCTTTTTCTTCTTCAGTCCATATCCTTTTCCACTATTGCTGCTAGCAACTAGTCCAGCAGCCTGACTGTATGTGCATGTCCGTCCCAAAGACCTTGTGTCTAAGTTCCCTGGCATGTAAGGCAGACCTCACATCCTCTAAAGCTACTGTATCCTTCCCAACTATGAAAGACTGCACAAAGTTTTCATATGATGCCGGTAATGACACCAACAGGATTAGGGATGCATCTTCATCCTCAATTTTAACGTCAATATTCCTTAAATCAAGTAATATTGTGTTCAACTGGTCAAGATGGTCCCTCGGTGGACTCCCTTCATGCATCTTCAAACTGAACAACCTCTGTTTCAACAACTTGTTGGTCAGTGACTTGGTCATATACAGGCTTTCAAGCTTCTTCCATAACTTGGCTGCGGTGTCTTCCTCAGCAACCTCAGTGATAACATCATCAGATAAGCACAACATGACGGTTGAATGTGCTTCCTCTTCTAGACTGGCATAATCCGCTGCACCTGTATTTGGTTTGTCAGATAAAGGACTCCACAAACCCTGCTGTTTCAACAGCACATGCATCTTGATTTGCCACAGACCAAAACTGTTCCTTCCTGTAAATTTATTGATTTTCACGTTTACTGCTGACATCTTTTCTTGCTAAAGATCATAACTTTATCACAGATCCTAGCACCTTGCTGAAGGTCTTGGTGAAGATGAAGTTGATCGTACAGATTTTTTTTCTCCAGAACCTTTCTCTGATACCACTTGTTATAAAACAGATGGAGCTAACTTCAGATGCAAGAAATAGAAACATATGCAATCAAACGTATTAATCAAAGGAGATAACAGAAAACAAGAAGAACACAGATTTAACGTGGAAAAACCCTCTCAAAGTGAGAGAGATAAAAACCACGGGCAGAAAATAGATATTTATTATTATGCACTGAGTTACAGATTTCACGCACACAGACAATGCTACAACAACTGTATTTATAGGCATAAATCCTTAAACCCTAGCCGTCAGGGAATCTTTGTCTGATATGCCCTAAATACCCTTACACGTGTCCTCTTTTTAATGACATTGTACAGCTGTCACATAATAGAATTAACATATATGGGACCTGCTTTGTATTCCGATGCTCAATGAGACTTCACCTGGCGGCGAAGCCTCGATGAGACTCCACACCCTCTTGATGCACGTAATCGAATACACTTCTCAGATGTCCATCACACAGCTGAGTCTTCAGATTGGTTCCACCAAATGTAGAGTTTAAGTCACTTTACTGACAGCATTCAAGTTGCTACCATCATCCTACAACAATTGTTAAAGTATATCCACCGACAAATATCGATTCCCGGTCTAGGATTACTCTTCATCTCATCCAAATACTTCTTATTCAGATTGCGTGCTCAAAATTTGAATGCAAATAGCAAAATAATAATTAATAAGTCACTACTTCATGCAACATAACACATGCTCATTCTTCCATACTAAATTGAATAATGCATCATCTATACTACACATTGAAAAAAAATGAGTTATACGTGCTTAAAAAGGTCGAGTCCACAACAAGATAGATGATTAATAAACCACTACTTCAAATAGTTGACAAACCCCTTAGTCATCATTAATGAATTAAGTATGTAATTAAGCAATTTCAACGATTTAAGTTTTTTATTTCAATCAATTCAAAAAATCAAAATTCACAAAAGTAAGTGTAAGTGTGTCCCAATTTTTCAAACTAACAGTTATGCCTACCCCGCACTTTAAAACTCAACATTGT
The DNA here is from genome assembly GCA_026214975.1 of Gentiana macrophylla. Classification (NCBI taxonomy): domain Eukaryota; kingdom Viridiplantae; phylum Streptophyta; class Magnoliopsida; order Gentianales; family Gentianaceae; genus Gentiana; species Gentiana macrophylla. The sequence goes on from CM047805.1 coordinate 61,320,908, forward strand.
CCCCAATGTGAAAAAGTAAAGCAAAAAAAAGTAGGAAGAAGAAGAACACTTAGCATTGGCAAATAGAAGAACTCGGCTAACTGTGTGAAGCAAATCATATCACTGAACTGGAACCAAAGTTGACTTCTCCAAAGGATTAATCTGCACTAGGTCAGCTAATACAAACGATTCTTGCACAAAGGCCATTAGTACCGCAAGACACGAATAAGTAAGAAAATAGTTATGTAACATGGCAGTCAATAGCACAACTAAAAAGAAAAACTGCAACAAACAATTTAAGCCAATACATAAGAACTTTATTACTTAAACACAACAAAACTATTACAAGACTCCAAATAAAAATAAAAAGACTAAGGACTCAAAATAATAATCAAATAATCATGCGAAGTAAAAAAAACTCCCTGCACATCCTTTGCTCAACAGCCTTAGGAACATGGCGATGAAAAAAACCTTCACAATTTTATTCAATTATCGAAATGAAAAAAAAAAATTAACAAAAAAGGTTAACTATAAATTAATGGCTATGCCTAACAATTAAGTAAATAGTCCCCGGCAACGGCGCCAAAAACTTGATCGCGTGTACAATTCACTAATACACACGACGTACTAGCAAGAGTACTAGGTCAATCGTAGTATAGCAAGGGCGAGTCAAGGTCGATCCCACAGAGACTATTATTTAATAATGATAAACATCACCACCATTTATAGGTGAACCGGATAGGGGTGGTCATTGACCAACATAAAGGAACAATAAACAAAAGGGATGCAAATAAACCAATCATCAATCATGTATCGAAAAGGCATTAACCAAACTATTCATAACTAATCTCCTCTTAATCCACATATGATCCATATTTGTAATTAAGCTACGGGTGTAATTCCTAACCCTATCTACTCCGACAATGGCAGTAGATAATCTATACGCCAGCTACCCTCCTTAATTTGTCCGTAATATCCCATACGCATAAAGAACTAGAATTGCCGATATTGAGCGCTAACTCATACCAAAAACCCGCCTAGACAGCTGTCGACATTGACCAGCACGTTACAAGGGTCCATCAAGATATTGTTCTAATTAACATTTCACTAACAGTCCTTCATGTTAATTTACGAAGACATGCAAATAGTTGATCTGGCAAATAACATGTAAATTAAATCTATCGATCAACGTAGCTGACGCCGAACCACAGAATTAGGATTTACTAGGTATTTAGATCTAGCGATAAAGACCGTCACAGATCTGAAGAGCGCAACCTATAATTCTACGTTTCATATTAAAGAATCGAATAAAGATTAAAGTTCATTTAATTAATTCATAGATGATTAGATGCAAGCATAATATAGATCTAACACAAGAACAATCATGAATCTAAAAAAAGAAATAAAACATTGGAATAGATCTTACCCATAACGAAGAATAGATCTATTCTTCTATTCTCTCTCCCTCCGGCGACTCAAGACGATCCATGAAGATCGTAAACCAAGCACAATTCAATAATGAAAGACTCATGACTTATTTGCAAGAAGAAAAGAAGAAAATAAAAGAAGGCTTTATTCCCAAAAGACTACATTGTATCTAGTTGATGAATAACTAGTAAAAAGATGAAGAATAGATGGAATAGATGAGTACATTTTCGCAGCTCTGAATGGCCTTTTATAGGTGTATAAATCGACTTAGGGGTAAACCCAATGATTTAAGGACAAGAAAACACATTTCTGGAAGATTCTGGGCATCGGTAAGTCGGCAGTACCTCCCGGGTTACCGAGGGTATGTTCGTCTTTTTCATGTTGCCGACTTAACTTGGAATACCCTAGGCCCAGCTTCGGTATTTGGACCATAACTTGGCCTACATAACTCCAAGTTGGGTGATTCAAAGTGTGTTAGAATCCTTGTTTGATGCCCTACAACTTTCATGAATAAGTCCAAGCCCAATTCGTCTTGTAATGCTTCGTAAACAGAATTGCAAGATCACCAATCAGATTGTCGGGTCCAATCTCCACTCGAAACACTTCAACCTTCAGCTCGGTTCAGTTCTCTATCAATTAACTCTTATATTCAGCCCAAATGATGCTTCAAACACTCATACATCTGTCAATAATACCATAGCACACATAGTATCTTCTATTTCTAGCAAATAACGCATAAAATACACGGTTAATATGCATAATACCAATTTCGTCACCCAGACGTGGCTTAGTGACATTTAGATAATTAACCCAAGATTTCATACATATTATACCCATTGAGAACACAAATCCGGGGTAGATTGATGGTATATAATGGTACCAATTTGACCGTCATCAATACACCAATGAATTCTATAGCCTAGGATCTAGGGCAACCACCCTTGAGGAGGAGGACTTACAGATTGCTAGATATGTGAGAGGTCTAAGAGAAGAAATACAAGAGAAAATTGAACTAACTTCCACTTGGAGTCTACATGGGGCTGTGAAATTAGCTTACATTGCTATGAAGCAAGTGCAGCGAAGGGCATCCAAGACTCAGTCTGCTAAAAGGCTTTTCTCAGGTGGCAATAATCAACCACCATTGAGCTCCATTCAAGCCAAAGTCCCAGAAGTAGGGGAACCCCATCAAGTCTAAGCCAACCAATACTGTGGACTCTAAACCTCCTGACCCTTAGGCTAGACTAGGAGGTGACAAATGCTACTGATGTGGTCTTCATGGGTACATATCACATGCTTGCCCCCACAGAAAACGAATTACCATTTCTGATAAGCAAGACAGTGTACTATAAAACATACATGGGGGAAATGAAGATGAAGTGGTGGAATTGGATGGGGATGAGGGCTCACCACTAGCTTGTATCGCAGAGAGGTCCCTTCTGGTGGAGGCCAACTCTATTCAAAGACACATTTTGTCCAAGACCAGATGCACTATAAAAAACAAGGTTTGTGATGTTTTAGTGAACAGTGGTTCCAATGATAATTTGATCAGTATGGCTGCTGTGAAGGCTTTGGGTTTAGAGACTGTGAAACACTCCCAGCCTTACAAAATTGGGTGGATCAAAAGGGGATCGGAAAGTATGGGGTCAGATTCTGGAAAAGTACCTTTATACATTGGGAAAACTTATGCTGATGAAGTTGCCATTTACTCTTAGAGAGGCCTTGGAAATTTGACAGATCTGTCAATCATGATGGAAGAAGTAATACCTACTCTTTTGTGTGGCAAGGCAAGAAGGTGTCTCTCATCCCTACTGAGTACAAAGCTAACAAAAAGAATAATGTACAACTTATTACTATTGGCAAGGAGTTCCAACACACTTTGATCCAAGCTGGTACTGTTTTTGCTCTGTTGATGAAGGAACCCCTAGATCCAACACTTGAGGCATTACCAGCCTCTATTCAATTACTGTCGTAGGAATTTGTGGATATTTGTTACCTCCTTTAAGGGAGATTCCACATCGTATTGACTTCTACTCTGGCTCCAAATTGCCTAATTTGCCCTGTTACAGAATGAGTCCCAAAAAACAGCATATTATGCAAGGAATAATGGATGATTTGTTGCAAAAGCAGATGATTAAACCTAACACTAGCCCCTGTGCTGTTCCAACCCTATTAATTCCCAAGAAAGACAACAAATGAATGATGTGCACTGATAGTAGAGCAATTAACAAGATTACAGTCAAGTACGGGTTTCTTATACTTAGGGTGGAAGATCTGCTGGATAACTTAGCAGGAGCTTAGATATTTTCAAGTATAGACCTCACCAGTGGCTATCATCAGACTAGAATCCGACCTAGGGATGAGTGGAAGATTGGTTTTAAGAGTCCTGAAGGATTATATGAGTGGTTAGTAATGCCTTTTGGATTGTGCAATGCCCCAAGCACTTTTATGAGGCTGATGCATGAAGTCCTTAAGCCTTTCCTAAACACGTTTCTAGTGGTATTCTTTGATGATATCCTAATCTATAGCTCCAACCCAGAGGAACACTTGTACCACCGGAGGCAAGTTTTGAAAACCATTAAGGACAACAGACTGTACATGAACTTGAAGAATATGACTTTTTCAGAACTAGCCTCTCTTTTCCGGGCTATATAATCAGTGATCAGGGGATACAGACTGATCCAAAGAAGATAGAGGCCATTTAGGAGTGGCCAGAACCATGTAATGCCACTACCCTCAAAAGTTTTCTGGGATTAGTCACTTTCTATATAAAATTTATAAAAGGATCCAGTGTCATTGCAGCCCATCTTACTGCATGTTTGAAGAAGAATGGTTTTCACTGGGGTGATGATCAGATTTCTAGTTTTTCATACCTCAAGTCCAGGTTGATTTCATCACAGTCCTTTCTTTTCCAGACTCACCATTTCAAGTTGACATCGATGCCTCAGTTGTGGGTATTGGAGCAGTTTTAAGCAATGTTCTAAAACTCGCTAGGCGAAGTCGGTACGCCACAGGGGCGCCTAGGCGCTTTTAGGGTTTTAAAGGGGTTTTAGGGTTTTTACTGGGGGTTTAGGGTTTTAAGGAGGGTTTTAGGGTTTTTACAGGGGGTTTTAGGGTTTTTACGATGGGGGTTTAGGGTTTTAAGGGGGGTTTTAGGGTTTTATGCATCTTTCTTGTCTACACACTTGGGAAAACTTGATGTTCGCACAGATGGAACCCTAATAGCCTAGAAGGGCCTTAGAGCGCCTAGAAGGTCCTAGGAGCGCCTAGGAGGGCCTAGGAGCATCCAGAAGGGCCTAGGAGTGCCTAGAAAGGTCCATGAGCGCCCAGGAAATCGCCCAGCACACTTGAGTGCCCAGATAAATCGCCTAGAGCCAAGTCGAGGACGCCCGGGGGTCGTCCAGGGCCTAGGCGGCGCCTAGGCGATCGCCCAGGGCGATTTTTAGAACACTGGTTTTAAGTCAGCAAGGCAAGCCTGTTGCTTATTTCAATGAGGAATTATCATCTGCTAAAAGTAAATGGACCACCTATGAGCAGGAGTTTTATGCTATTATCAGGTCTCTTTAGCAGTGGGAGCATTACCTTTTACGTCAGGAATTCATTTTGAATTCTGATCATCAGACCCTCCAGTTTGTGAATACCCAGAAACACATCAATCGCATGCATGCCAGGTGGTTTTCCTATCTTCAACGATTTAACTTTGTCCTACTCCACAAATTTGGCATTCAAAATGTGGTGGCTGATGCCTTAAGCATAAGGGAGTCTCTGCTTACTATTCTCAGGATAGAGCTGACTAGTATTGATTCAATAGATGTTTATGAAGATGATCCTTACTTTGGGAAAGTTTGGCTTAGCTACAAGAAGAAACAATTCTTGGTTGAATACTACTTACAACAGTGTTTTCTTACTAAGGGCACTAAACTTTGCATACTTAGGATGTCCCTGAGAGAACACTTGATCAAAGAATTGCATAATGGAGGATTGGCTGCTCATTTAGGCAGATACAAGACATTTGAAGTTCTAAAGGAACGTTTCTATTGGCCTCAATTGAAGAAGTATATGGCTAAATTGGTATATAATTGTGGTGTTTGTCAAAGGGGACAAGGCAGAACACCGGGTTGTACACCCCTCCATATTTCTAGAAACATAAGAGCGGATCTTTCCATGGATTTTGTGCTAGGGTTACCTAAAACACCCGGGCATGTTTTTGTGGTCGTGGACATGTTTTCAAAGATGTCCCACTTCATCCCCTGCAAAAAGACAGCTGATGCCAACTTTCTAGCTCATTTGATCTTCAATGAATTGGTTAGACTGCATACTACCTAAGACTATTACTTCTGACAGGGATGTCAAGTTCTTATCCCACTTTTGGAAGGAACTTTTGAAGAGATTCAACACTGACCTTCAATTCAGCAGGGCTTACCATCCTCAGCCAGATGGCAGACCAATGTGCTTAGTAGAACACTTGGGGAATTGATTCAGTGTTTAGCTGGGGACAAAACTAAACAATGTGACAAAACTTGTCTCAGGCTGAGTTTGCTTACAACTCCATGATCAATAGATCCACTAGACATAGCCCTTTTTCTGTGGTTTACACCAAACCTCCAAATTTTCCCATAGATCTTGCTGATATGCCTAACCTCAAGAGCAGACCTGCTGGTTCATTGGCCCAAGCTATACAACATATACATCAAACAGCGACTGATAACTTGGCTAAGTCAAATTCCAAGTACAAGGCAGCCGCTGACATCAAAGCGTGTGTACGTTTTTGAACATGGTGATTGTCTTCCTTCTCAAAGAATGTAGTGGGTACTTAAAACACATTGAAGCCAAAACGCATTGGACCTTGCATTGTCAAGTCAAAGATCAATGATAATGCTTATGTTATTGATTTTCCTACTGAATGGAACATTCATACTACTTTCAATGTAGCAGATTTGAAGCCCTACTACGTACCCACTTGATGATGCTCCTACACTTACTACAGTCGAGGTCAAGTCTGAATCTTTTGAGGGGGAAGGCACTGATGTAGGTCCATAAGACCATTAGCCCGTTAGCCCAATGCTGAGTGTGCTGTTGAGCTGGCATAATAGGATTTAGCAATGTAATTTTATAAAATTTGTATTTTACAGTAAGAATAAAGTATCTGTTGTGGTGTTATATTTTTTTAAATCTGAATATTAAAATCTTTGAAATGTAGTTTTTTTGAATTTATAGAATCTTTTTAAAAAAAAAAAAATTATAGTATTTGCTGCAAATGTTGTTAAATACAAGTAAAAGAACGAATTTTCTTGTCCATTGACATACATACAAATAATGAAAAGAAAATTTGGTGGACCGAAATAAGAAATTAACTGAACTTAGACAAAAACGGTATCCAAATCTTCAATATACTGGTATCCCATACTATAACTCCCTTCGTCAAGAAAAAAAAAAACCCTCCAAACTTCAAAGACTGATAAAATTTAACGGTGTTAAAAAAAAAAAAATTCCATGCATTCATTCATCAATTCAACACATATTTATACACCCAATAGGTAGCCCTAGTTATTTTATAATTCCCTAATCGTCCTTAATGTCAATATAGCCAAACTAAATATAAGTAATAATAATAATCCGTAATACCCCCTCTCAAGTGGGAGCGTGGAGATCTCGAACGCCCAACTTGCATAGTAAATATTCGAATTGTTGTTTCCCCAAAGCCTTGGTAAAAGTATCTGCTAGTTGAGACCGTGTAGTGTCACGGATTTTATTAACAAAGCAAACAAGTAATAAAATTTATAAATCCGGTTTTTCCTCAAGTATAAGGATCGTATTATAGAGGTTGATACCGGGTCGATCTTACGGGGAACTGGCGATTGTTAACCCTAGTTTTTGTCTAATTAAATTATGTCACGAAAACTAATCTAAACAGCGGATAAAACTAAACGAAACTGAAAACAAACTTAACTAAAACGTAAAACTGGACAGAAGATATGATCTAAAGCCAGGAAAGATACGTGTTGCGAACTATTAAACTTAAACTAATATGAAATAAAAGTAACTAATCTAGACAATTCAAGTTTCACGGGATTAAATTCAAGTTTTAACGAACAAACGAGCGATTGATCCACCTATCCTAACAAGTATCAATTCCTATCTCGATTATATTGCGTTTTCTAACCAAGTTGTGATTTCACCTTGTCTAAAACATGAACCCTAATTTCTTAGGTAATTCACCTATTAATCTATATCTCTCGATCTAAGATTAATGATTTTACTAATCAAGTAAACTTTAACCTAGCAATCTAACCAATTAACTCTCGTTATGATAGATTAAATAACTATTCCTTATCATGGTGATCTAAGGCTTATAGAGACTTTCATCAACATAAGACAATCATAACATGCAAATCTTTCGATACAATTGCAATTAAACAATATAAACAATGATAAAGGAAACAACTTTAGAAAAAACTCACAATATAATCGCAGAAACGGAATCACAACGTTTTGGATAGGCTTCACAATGCTCGTTTGATGAAGCTTAGCCTCTCAACATCCTTTGGAAACTCGAAATTGCAGAAAAAACTTACATAAAACTGCCTACTTTTAATCTAGAATTTGGATCATAAAAACTGGAATAAAAGAAGTAAAAGCGCAGCCTAAAGACGCCCCTAGGTTTAGGGTTTCGAATAATGAGTATATGGTATCCTTAAGGTAGAGAAAACGTGCTGTATATATAGAAAACAAAGGCGGCGTGTTAAGGGTCAATTTATACGTTTTATAAGGATATATTTTATATCAATATTCCCCATATATGGATGTTTTTCGTAGAATTCGAGCTTATAATCGATTAATTGAGCAAATGACGTTTTGAATAGTTAAAATGCAAAATCGAGTAAATATCGTGGTTTTATTATCTATTTTGTATGGTTTTACGTTTTGCTCGGTTTTGTCATCTTTTAGGTGCACAAATGTGGAATGGAAGAGGTCTAAATGATGTTTGATTGAAGATTAAAGTGGAAAGAAAGAGATACAAGAGGATGAAGATGAAATAAAGCTTGGGAAAATCCCGAAAACGACTCGTAATACGACGGGCTAATCAAAAAGGCATTTTCTGAAGAAGAGTCCTTAATGAAAGTTGTAGAGTTTTCCGAGAGCTTTTTTATGACATTCGAGATCATAATTTTTGGAGGTCTACAACTCAAGATATGAATTTTAGAAGTTGCGAGCGCGAAATTCAAAGAAGTTAAGTTGCAACCTTGAACGAGCGTCGCCTCGATGAAACCAAATCGTCAGAGGAGCCAAAATTGATCTGAGCCTTCAAATTGTGCCTCAAACGAACGTTCAAAGATCCGTCCGGACCCAAAGTGCTTCAACCGACTTAAGATGATTTCTTTTGATAGCCGCATGCAAATCCAATAATTATTAATTAATTGCGGCCGACATAAAAAGAAGCGACCGACATCTTTCTTTCTATTTAAGCGACTTGTAACCTAGTTGATATCCCATAATTATTCATACAATAATTCATTATTTACATTCAGCCGCATATCACAGCAAAGCAACGGCCAACTTGGCTTTCAAGGCCGGTCACCCGAGCCTTGTGCTCGGGTGATCCGGGTTAGATTAGATGTCGTTTTTCTTCCGTTTTCGATTCATGGATTCAATCATGTACCAAACTACGTGAGTTTATTTATTTAATTTATTCAGTCCTTATTCGTTTTTATGATCTTTAATTGATTTTGTATCTTTCTTTGATTATGATGCTATGTGTGAACTTTATCGAGAGATTGGTTTGCGATTGATAGTTACAACATACGAAAGTTGCGTAAACTAGATCACCATAGAAAGATAGGATTTTTAATCATTAATGATGATGAATTAATCGATTAATTATCTAGGTTGTTAGATTCTAAAATACGAGAGTTAACTTGAATCTACACCTTCGTTTTGTATGTAATATTGATCTCAACATTCGAAAGAGGAGAGATCGATAATTGAATTCACTAAGAGATTAGGGATTCATAGCTTGAGAAAATAGATTCACTAAGAGATTAGGGGTTTGTGTCTCGTGTAAAGGTGAAACCACAATTTGAATTAAAATCATGATATGAACTAGGATTGAGATCACTTTTGGTTTGTATGAAGTTTGATCCCATGTATCTTTAATTTAGTTTAGGTTGTGTTAATTTATTTCGTAGGTTAGATTTATTTTATCTGTTCTATGTGTTTATTTTATTTGTTCTTTCGTTTATTCGTTTTTCCTAAGTAACAATTGAAAGGAATTAGTGAAATTGGTTTCAACATCCCAATTCCCTGTGGATCGACCCCTTACTCACTTCGCTCTACTATCAGTTACCCGGTATTCGGCCGGTTAGGAGTTAGTTTTGCATGGTAGTTAGGGTTTATAAATTTTCTTTTGTTTAATGATGCAAAATCCCTCCAACAAAAGTGGCGCCGTTGCCGGGGAATAGGTGTCATGCTGAATCTGATCTTGTTATTTCTCGATTTTGTTACGTTTTAATAAAAGTAGCGTTTACCAAATCGAGAGTTTTTATTTTGCCGTGTTTCGATGACCATAAGGTTAAGAATGTGCAAAAGTTTTTTACTCGATTTGTTGAAACGTGAAGTATGTGTTTATGTGTTTTCTGATCTAACCTCTTTGTGCTTTAATTGAAAGTGGCTCTTTGTGATCTGTGTTAATATGTGTTTTAAGATTTTAGGGTTTGTCTGCGTTTTCCTGCTCTCTGCTGTGTATTCGTTGTATGGACGGCGTTCAAGTTAGTGAACGCCCGTCCGATTCTTTAAACTGCGCAGTAAACGAGCGTTTGAAAGTATTGGGCGCTTCGTCCGTTCAAATATTTTCGACTCTGTTATGGTTTAAAGGACCAGACATTTGTGCTCTATGCTTTCGAGCGTCCGTCCGGTTGGTTTTCAAGTCAAACGAGCGTTTGTTTTGTTTGAATGCTCGTCCAAAGTCGTATTTTGAGGTGAACGCCCAGATGTTGTCTTTGAACGCCATTCAGTAGTCCAGTTTTTCTTGATCTCATTCCTAATGCTTTTATTTAGTATGGATTGCTTACATTCGAGCATCTGTGGCCTATTTATTTTTTTACATAGATGTCCTGACTATGAATGTTATACCTTTCTGAAGAGAGTTTGAGAATGTGTTAACACAAGAGTAAACTTCAACTTATCTTTTATTCATTGATAATGAAGGAGTATAAATAGATACAATTTGGAAAGAGACTAGCTAGCTAGGGCGGCCACTTGAGTATGTAGATGTGGGCGGCACAAAAGCAAAAAGTAAAAGTACAATCTATGTCTATGTCTATGACATAAAGTAAACTAGAGTTTGACATATTAATTGTTTATATGTATCACAATTAATATGTCTTTTACAAATAAATAAAGTGTACAAATAAAGTTATGCACGACATAGTCTCTTTGTGATCATGAGGATCGGCCAGTGCGCGATCACCTCTTTGAGCCTCAAAGATCTTTGAGATATATTTCCACACCCCTCAAATCAGTTTGTATATATTGATGCGACCAAGTTTGCTACTTAGTCTCACTTTGAGCGTAAGAGGTGGAATAGCCTTGGTAAGAATATCGACATTTTGATCTTACGAGGAACATACTGGAGTTGAATAATCTTGGCATCAATCTTCTCCTTGAAAGTGTCATCAATGTCCACATGTTTTGTTTTGTCATGATGGACTGGATCCTCTGCCATGCATAGTCTTTGAGTTATTATCACAACAGAGTGTGATAGTTTGTTTGAATAGGTTCTTTGAAGTTCGATAAGTACTCTTTTGAGCCAAAGAGCTTCACAAATGCCTAAAACAAGTGCCACGAGTTCGACTTGACCTCTGCTTCTAGACACAAGGGTTGTTTCTTGCTCCTCCAAGTAACAAGATTGCCCCATACATAGGAACAATAGCCTTGTGGTAGACCTTCTATCTATGTGGCATCCAAATTTCAATCAAAGATCGAGTATAGACCTTGATGGATCTATCGCCAGACTTGGTGAAGTGTAACCCTTGGCCAGAGTGGACTTCAAATACCGCATGATATTCTATTCACTCGCATCCCAATGTTGCTCGAGTGGGCAATGCATGAATCTGCTAACTGGATGACACCATATGCAATATCCGGTCTTGTATGGGATAGGTAGATGAGTTTCCTACAAGTCTTTGATATTGTTCCTTTCTTACAACAATGTCACCATGTAGCGAGGGTATGGCCCAGGGTCTCTCTGGGATCTGAAGAGTTTGCACCCCAAATGCCGCTTTTTTCAAGAGTCCAGTACATATTTCCTTTGGGAGACCGAGATTCCTTTGATGTTTCTAGCTACTTCCATGCCAAGAAAATACTTAAGTAAACCCAAGTCTTTAACACAAATACCTTTGCCAAAGAATTCTTTCAAGTGTTGGATCTCAAAGGCGAGGTCATCTCCGATGAGGATGATATCATCCACATAGACAATAAGAATAGACCTCTGTTTGGTTGGTTGTCTTGATGAAAATAGTGTGATCGAGTTGCATTGGTGATATCCAAAGACTTTGACCACGCTTGTTAATTTTCCAAACCATGCCCTTGGTGATTGCTTGAGCCATATAGAGATTTCCTCGGTTGCACACCTTGCCTTGAGTATGAGGATTGATAAAACCAGGAGGTATAGTCATATAAACCTCCTCGGTGAAGGTCCCCATTTAGAAAAGCATTTTGATGTCCAATTGATGAAGGGGCCACTCAAGTTGGACAGGTAGAGAGATTAGTACCACAGCGGTGTTGAGCTTTGCCATCTTTGGTGCAAAAGTTTCTTTATAGTCAATGCCATAAGTTTGAGTGAATCCCACAGCTACCAATCGGCTTTGTACTTGTCAATAGTGCCATCGGCGGTGTATTTGATAGTGAATAACCATTTGCACGGTGGTTGTCTTCTTGCCTTTTAGAAGAGTTGTGAGATCCCAAGTATGATTATCCGGAGGCGGTCATCTCTGTTTTAACAAAGACCTTCCACTTATCATTTTGAAGGGCCTCCTCGAATATTTCTAGGGATAGAGTGAGAGTCCAGTCCTGTGTAAACATGGCAAAGACAGGAGACAACTGATCATAAGATAAATAAGTATGAATAGAATGATCAGTGCATGATCTTTTCCCTTTCCTTAGAGCAATAGGTCTGTCATCCACTTCAGTAGACTGCCGAGAGTCAATAAGCTGAGGTCCAGCCGGACTGCTGTTCGATGAGGCTCAGCCGAGGTTCTGTTCGGCAGGCTCTGGGTCGATGAGACTCTTGTTCGGAGGTTCTTTGAGAAGTATTAGGTTGTAGAGAGTCGGTAGAGTCTTGAAGTTCATCTGTTGAGGATCGATGGAGTTCTTGAGGGTTAAGAGTTTCTTTGAGGAAGGGGTTTAGGTCAATTTCAATCGAGTTTCCATCAGGTGAATGGCTCATTAGGTTTGTTTGTAATAAGGGTCCTTTCAAAGAATTTTACATCCATAGAATTGTAAAATTTCTTTTCAATAGGGAATAACACTTGTAACCTTTTACTGTCCTTTGCATAACCTAGGAAAATGCACTTGTGAGCTTTAGGATCAAGTTTACTTCTGTGTTGAGCATGGATATACACAAACACAGTACAACCAAATATCTTTGGAGGCAACTGGGAAACAATATGATGGCGAGGAGTGTGTGGTCGGTAGGGTTTGGAGTGGAGTTTTGAAACCTAACACTCTGTTTGGGAAGTCTGTTGAGTAAATAAGTTGCGGTCAGTATATCACCCCACATATATTTAGGAACATGTGTGGTGAACATGATTGATCTGGCCATTTCCAGTAGTGCTGTTCTTTCTCTCAAGACCCCATTCTGTTTGAGGTGTTTCCACACAACTCTTGATATGAACAATTCCTCTATCTGTCAGAAGGTGCTGAGATTAGACTCATAGTATTCTAGAGCATTATCGAGTCTTTAAGATCTTGACCTTAGTATCAAATTGAGTGGAGACCATATGATAAAATTCTTGAAAGATATGACCAACTTGATTTGTCTTTCATTAAAAAACCCAAGTGTTCTGGTATGATCATCAATAAAGGTGACAAACCACCTTTTCCTGTTATACTTTTCACCTAGAGGGTCCCCACACATCACTGTGTGTATTAAGGTGAAGGGTGAGGAATGCAAATGAGGTAACTTAGCATACACAGTTTTTGTAAGTTTAGCAAATTGACAAATATCACATTGAAGGTCATTCAGATTACATCCTTTAAACAATTCAGAGTTAAAGATTTTAAGTAACCAAAACTTGGATGTCCTAATCTATAATGCCATAACATGATATTGTCTAAAGTGCAGGAGCGAGTCTTGAGGCGGTCGATCTTGATCTTACATCTTCAAAGAGGTTGACGAAAACAATCCAGTATAAGGTTTAGCCTTCCCAATCACTTCTGTGAAGTAGGATCTGGAATGTGCACCGATTTTCCTTAAAAACAACAGTCCAATTCAAATCTTTAGTGAGTCTCTTGTGAGATATATAAGATTGCAATCTAAGTTTGGAACAAATAGGATATCCTGTAGGCATATCTTATTAGTGAGTTTAACATTTCCAACACCTTTTGCACGAGAGATAGATCCATCGGCCAGCTTTTAATGTTATGAATTTGGTGACAAGGCATATAGTTGGTTATAAGGTTTTTATTACAGTCATATGGGAGGATGCCCTAGAATCAACAATCCATGTTTCATTGCTAAGGGAAGAGTAGAATTTACTGTATGAGTATGAGTAGCAACATCGGTTAGAGTGACTACCTTCCTTTTGTTGATTCAGAAGGCTTTGAATGCGACAAACCGAGCATTCATCTGGTTGTCATTCTCCTCCTCAGCGATGTGTGCGCTTGACTTTCCCTCGATAGGTTTTGAGGTTTTGAGGAGTTAGGCTTGCCATGGAGCTTCCAAATGATTGTCCTTGGTGTGATTTGTGCGTTTGCATTGATCACGAGCGTTTTCCGATTTTCTCATTGAGGCTTCTTGTATGTCTCAGCAACCTCAGCAGCCTTCCTGACAGTCAGCAGGGCAGCACCTTCAGTAGGGTTGTCAGTAGTGGATTTCAGAAGCATGACTTTTCTCCTACTTTCTTCATGTTTGACCTCAGCAAACATGGATTTGAGATTTGGAAGAGGTTTGGTGGCAAGAATTCTTCCCCTAACATCATCAAGAGTAGGATTCAGTCCAGTGAGGAACCTGAATACTCTCTTCTTTTCTATGATGTCTTTATAAAGAGCAGCATCCTTGACATCATTCCATGAGTGAGTTTCTAACATATCTAAGTGTTGCCAAGCCTTAGATAGTTGATTGAAATATTGAGTTCTGAGACATATCCCCTTGCCTGCAAGTTTGAATCTGAGCTTCTAGTTCATATACCTCAGATGTATTATCCTTCTTGGAGTAAAGATCTCTGGCATTATCCCAGATTTCTTTGGCAGTATCATACATCATAAAGTTTTCACTTATCTCTTTTGTCATTGACCTCGTGAGGATGGTCATGAGTTGATTATTTGTTGTGTCCCATGCTTCAAAACCGGGCCGTTGTTCGGTGTGTGAGGTTTTGTTCCGCATAAGTATCCCATCTTACTTTGTCCAGAAATGTACATTTTCATAGACCTTGACCATAACAGATAGTTGTTACCATCAAGTCTATGGTTTGTATAAGAAGAGGAGTTGTCAGTACTCCCGATCGGTGAGGTCACTTGAGAGTCTCACGAGGTTGAAGTAATGTCGGATGTGGAAGACATTCTTCAGAAATATGAGTTTTGCAGCGGGAAAAGTTAGAACACAAATGGCTCTGATACCATGAAGAGAGTTTGAGAATGTGTTAACACAAGAGTAAACTTCAACTTATCTTTTATTCATTGATAATGAAGGAGTATAAATAGATACAATTTGGAAAGAGACTAGCTAGCTAGGGCGGCCACTTGAGTATGTAGATGTGGGCGGCACAAAAGCAAAAAGTAAAAGTACAATCTATGTCTATGTCTATGACATAAAGTAAACTAGAGTTTGACATATTAATTGTTTATATGTATCACAATTAATATGTCTTTTACAAATAAATAAAGTGTACAAATAAAGTTATGCACGACATAGTCTGCTGTGATCATGAGGATCGGCAATGATGCACGATCACCTGTTGAGCCTCGTGAGATCACGAAGATATATTTCCACACTTTCCATCTATGAATTCATGCTAAGTAAATGATCTTATTCCTTATACATGATTCATCTATGCAAGTTATAGTTACTGTCGGTTCTCGTATGCTATAACTGGTCTTCGTGTTAATTAGTAGCTAATGTCGGTTTCCGTATGCTACATACCACTGTGATGAATCTTGTGAGCTTTGAGACTTATGTGCTTCCCTGTTATTTTTATAACTCATTTGGGTAGTAACTGTCGGTTTTCCGTTGCTACGATGGAAACATTATGAGTTATATCTGTTTAGTATAGCTAACTGTTGGTTTTCCATAATGCTATCACCTTTTGATGAGTCTTAAAGCGCGTCTACACTGCAAGTAATGAACAAAAGATCGTTTACATCGTAACTTGTCATTATTTGGTAGACGTTTATTATATACATGTCATGTTGCAAATGAGTGGGCTAGTTTTCTTTCTTTTATTTTCTTTTATTTTTGCATATCACTTAGATGCATATCATTCAGCTGCATGTCATCTAGTTGCATTGTTTTTCTATTTTTCTTTTATTTTTCTTGAGTGTAGTTAACTGTCAGTTTCCGTAATACTACGTTTTCTTTATTTTTAGTTTCTGCATAGGCCGTAGTCACTGTAGAGTTGTCAGGGGTCAACTTGCTCAGCCTGAGCCTGTCAGAATTTATTTTTTTATTTATTTTATTTTTAGGATTGCATATCATGTAGATTGCATTGTAGTATATTTTCATATAGTTGCACCTAGCCTACGACTTTGTAGTATTTCATGTATAGTATTCAATCTTTAGTTGAGCTTAAGTTGAAAAATCTCTATGATCCTTTTCCATGTGCTTTATATATGTAATCTTTTCTTTTTCCCCGTAGACTCTTTTTGCACTAATCAAGTCTGCAGGATACTTTCTATAGCTATTGTGCACTTTAAAGATGTATTCAGTTGTCCTGTGATGCTCCACAGTCTACTGAGCTATGCAAGCAATCCTGGTTCTTGTTGGTTCCTCCAGAATTGCCAGCATCCAATCAGCTAAGTTCTCTAATTTATTATTTCTGTATAACTTGAGGACAAGTTGCAATCTAAGTGTGGGGGAAGGGATAGATGATTTATGTGTCTACTTTCGTTTGCTCATATTTTTAGTATTTCTATGAAAAGTGCTTAATTTTCAAATTTTTTGTTATATCCCGAGTAGACAAAGGCATATCTTTGCTTGAGTTTATATCATTTTTGCTATATTCTGTATATTTAGTAATTTTAGTTGTTTCACCCGACACTCTTTTTCACATGCCATAGTAAATGATGAGCTAAATGTTGAAAGCCTACCCCATTTTAGTTGGAGATTTTTGATGATTATAGCATGTTTCTTTGCTTATGTACAATTCTTGAAAAGTTTAGTAGTTTGTATTCTAGGATTAAAGTATGACATCATGTGAATACTGTAAGTTTGAATGTGATAAGTGAAATGTGATTAAGTCTTTGCAATAGTAATAAATTGTTTACTTGAGGTGTTATGCTCGAGTGGTGCATCTTTACTAGAAAATAATCTTTTCCACCGCCACTGAAATCTCTAAGTAAACTTAATTGTAATTGTGTGTCGGAAGTCGGTTTATGATTTGGGTGAGGTAGGGTGTACCACGTATGTCCTATTCCACTATGATGACCAAAAGCTCACGACAGTCAGCTTTATAGTCGCCTTATGATTGGAGTAAGGTAGGGATTATCTTGAAATGTCCTATTCTCATTATGAGGGCAAAAGCTTATTCTCGATGTGTGTTAGAAAAGTGTGAAAAAGTGAAAATATTGAAATATATTATTATGAATAAGTAAGGACTTAGTTATCGTTAATCTTATACCCAGTATAAAGCGAAGGATATGTTGTAGGGATTATCCTCTCGAGTCACGCTGAAATGTTTTAGATATTCTCTACTATTTCTTTTTGGGATATGTATGTTTTGTAAAGTGCACATTATAATTTTTGAATATTTCGAACTTAGATGGGAAACCGGGCTAGTTTTGGTTTGAATAACTTTCAAATTGTGGAACTTAGTGGAAGTTTATTATGGCTATGCACACACTCACTCAGGTGAACTTCCAAGTTATTGAATATACTTCATATTTGTATGGATGTTTATTTGTCTCGAGCTTGACTTTGTTTTGTTTTGCTCGGGACGAGCAAAAGATAAGTGTGGGGGAGTTGTTAAGGGTCAATTTATACGTTTTATAAGGATATATTTTATATCAATATTCCCCATATATGGATGTTTTTCATAGAATTCGAGCTTATAATCGATTAATTGAGCAAATGACGTTTTGAATAGTTAAAATGCAAAATCGAGTAAATATCGTGGTTTTATTATCTATTTTGTATGGTTTTACATTTTGCTCTGTTTTGTCATCTTTTAGGTGCACAAATGTGGAATGGAAGAGGTCTAAATGATGTTTGATTGAAGATTAAAGTGGAAAGAAAGAGATACAAGAGGATGAAGATGAAATAAAGCTTGGGAAAATCCCGAAAACGACTAAATAATCTGACGGGCTAATCAAAAAAGCATTTTCTGAAGAAGAGTCCTTAATGAAAGTTGTAGAGTTTTCCGAGAGCTTTTTTATGACATTCGGATCATAATTTTTGGAGGTCTACAACTCAAGATATGAATTTTAGAAGTTGCAGAGCAGAAATTCAAAGAAGTTAAGTTGCAACCTTGAACGAAAGTCGCCTCTCGATAAACCAAATCGTCCAGGAGCCAAAATTGATCTGAGCCTTCACCGTGCCTCAAACGAACGTTCAAAGATCCGTCCGGACCCAAAGTGCTTCAACCGACTTAAGATGATTTCTTTTGATAGCCGCATGCAAATCCAATAATTATTAATTAATTGCAGCCGACATAAAAAGAAGCAGCCGACCTCTTTCTTTCTATTTAAGCAGCAGCTTGTAACCTAGTTGATATCCCATAATTATTCATACAATAATTCATTATTTACATTCAGCCGCATATCACAGCAAAGCAGCGGCCAACATGGCTTTCAAGGCCGGTCACCCGAGCCTTGTGCTCGGGTGATCCGGGTTAGATTAGATGTCGTTTTTCTTCCGTTTTCGATTCATGGATTCAATCATGTACCAAACTACGTGAGTTTATTTATTTAATTTATTCAGTCCTTATTCGTTTTTTATGATCTTTAATTGATTTTGTATCTTTCTTTGATTATGATGCTATTGTTAGGTGTAGTTCCCGAAAGACAATTTGTGTAATTGTTTTTAATAATGAATGACAGAATTTATCTCACCTTATTACTTGCTTTGTGCTTGTAAAGTAATACACTGCTGCAAACCCTAAGTATATCTGTATGTAACCACTTAACTCAGTGTATGGATTACACGTGAGGATTGAGTTAGTGGAGATATGCTTAAACCTGTTAGTCCGGGTGAACTTAATCAGAGTTTAGGGTCTCTTGATTAAAACACCAATAATGCGCCCCGTACACCTTAGGGTGTGATAGTCTTATCCGGACTGCCGGTAGAGGGTACTTTTACGTGGGGCATTTATATATGATGGCATTCATATAGAATCGGACCGATTTAATCTGAATTTCTCGATATAATTCCGTAATCGAGGAATCTTATTAAATCATTAGATGATCATATATGGATCAACCTTAATCTGAGGTGATCACGAGTCTTTGCTTGTCCCGGGTAGTGTTTGATGTGTTAGTTACGGTTCACTTAAATAATGTGTTCCAAGCCACTTCTCATTGGCACTATCTCCGGGATGAGTGAGTAGTTCGATTTTCACAGGACATGGAATCCATTCCTTCCTGCGGGAAGTAGAGAGACAGATCCCTTATTTGTTAGCCTAAAGAAAGTGATCGATCGGCCGAGTTCATATTTAGACTAATTAGCTACTAGTCGATATGTGAACTAATTGATCACTGGGGGTTGATGGTAAATAAGGATAAGATATTCTCGAGTCGGTTTTATGGAGACTTCCCACTCGAGAATGGACGATCTATGGAGGTTAATCCATATGTAGTGATTATATCAATGGACGCTTATTCACTCTATGGGTTGAGTATAAGTATACATCTATAATCGGTAGAGTTCGGTTTGGGTTTATGGTGGCGTAATCCCGAATTAATAATTAATGTACTTATTCTGCTCGATGAATAATTAATTATTGGAGCTACTCGGTTATAGGTCCATGGTCCCCGTGTGGCTTCACGTAATTCGGACTAATAATCTTGTTATTTGGGCCTCATTGATAATTAATTGGTGGGCTAATTAATTGATATGCATGGATATTATTTAGTTGGGCTAAATAATATAATACACATAAAAGACATTTTATGTGGGCTTTTTGACCCAATATGTGGCGCCATTAATGTCCTAATAATTAGAGAGAAATTAGTTTTCTTGGATAATTATTTAACATGTGATTTATCTTTTATTTGTTAAATGATAATTCATGGAATAATAGATAATAATATGATTTATCTTAATTTGTTTGGGATAATCATTTTATTTATCTTTTATTTGGAAAAGGATTAATGTGATAATTATCACTTAATTATTTAATCCTTGGAGGACATTGATTACTCTCCTATATAAAGAGAGTTCTCCTAGTCTAATGGCAAGGTACTATTCATGTCACTATTCACCGAGAGAAATTGGCCGAAAAATTTGGCCTCTATTCTTAGGGTTCGAGTTGGAAAAATCTTGGGATTTTTCTCTGTTTGCATATCAAGGAGGCTCGTGTATCAAGAAGGGTGTCCACCAACCGCCGTTTGGAGAACACATCGGAAGATCAAGGCTTCTCTTCCCTATATTGGTAACATGATCTTAACCCCTTGTAGTTGTTAAATCCTTTGATTATGTTTTATGATATGTAAATCGTGATCCGTCCATTTGCGTATAGATCTAATTTTGGTTAGATCTAAGAACCCTGCATCCTTCAGCTATGTGTGAACTTTATCGAGAGATTGGTTTGCGATTGATAGTTACAACATACGAAAGTTGCGTAAACTAGATCACCATAGAAAGATAGGATTTTTAATCATTAATGATGACGAATTAATCGATTAATTATCTAGGTTGTTAGATTCAAAAATATGAGAGTTAACTTGAATCTACACCTTCGTTTTGTATGTAATATTGATCTCAACATTCGAAAGAGGAGAGATCGATAATTGAATTCACTAAGAGATTAGGGATTCATAGCTTGAGAAAACAGATTCACTAAGAGATTAGGGGTTTGTTTCTCGTGTAAAGGTGAAACCACAATTTGAATTAAAATCATGAGATGAACTAGGATTGAGATCACTTGGTTTGTATGAAGTTTGATCCCATGTATCTTTAGTTTAGTTTAGGTTGTGTTAATTTATTTCGTAGGTTAGATTTATTTTATCTGTTCTATGTGTTTATTTTATTTGTTCTTTCGTTTATTCGTTTTTCCTAAGTAACAATTGAAAGGAATTAGTGAAATTAGATTTAACATCCCAATTCCCTGTGGATCGACCCCTTACTCACTTCGCTCTACTATCAATTACCCGGTATTCGGCCGGTTATGAGTTAGTTTTGCATGATAGTTAGGGTTTATAAATTTTCTTTTGTTTAATGATGCAAAATCCCTCCAACACGGCGCTGCTAAGTCGGCCGAAGGACGCCCATCCATACTTGTGAACGCCCGTCCAGATGGATTTGGACTTGCTTCAGACGCCCGTCCACTCAGCGTCCAAACTCTCTGTATCAAAATCACACCTCCGGACGCCCGTTCACTCAATCAAACGCCCGTCCACCCTGGACGGGACCTGGACGCCAGTTCAATATGATCGAATTCTGATTTCTTGATCTTTATCTCCTTTTTCTCTATCCTATTCCTTCATTATCTCTTTTATCATCAATTAGCTCGAACTTAATCAACTTTTGATCATCTTTTGAGCCTCAAACATGTATCTATAACACATAAAAACATCGCAAAATGTAATATCATTCAAATAATCATAAAATCATATTAAAAACACCAAAATTAACCAATATTGCGAATAACTTATTTAAAACCTCATTTACTCAATAAATCGATTAAACACTCATTTCTTCTGCAAATTAATACAAATATAAGGGAAATCATCAATAAAATATAGCATTATAAAACGTATAAAATCACCCTTAACAACTCCCCCACACTTAAGCGTTTGCTCGTCCCGAGCAAAACAAAACGAAAACCAAGGCTCGGAAAAAGATAGACATATCAGACAATATAGCATAAATCCAATAAATCAGAGGTTCACCACTGTGTGTGTGCAAAGCCATAGAAAACATCCACTAAATCCAAACTTGAGAAACTCAAAGCAAAACTACCTAATACCCCCTTCAAACTAGAGATAAATGACACTCATAAGATGTACCATACAAACGTGAAATATCCTGAAAAGGATGATCGAATATATCTAGGGCCTTTCTGAAATACTCAGAGGATAATCCCTACAGCATATCTATCAGTTTATACTGGGGATAAGATATACGATAACTAAGTCTTTTATTCATTTCATAACACTTTTTTATAAGTTGATTTAATTATTTCACTTTTAAACACACATCAGAATGAGCTATTGCCCTATCATAGCAGAATAGGATATTCGAGATATACCCTACCTTACTCCAATAATAAGGCAGCTTTTTCTGACTGTCGTGAGCTTTTGGTCATCATAGTGGTATAGGCAATACGTGGTATACCCCACCGCACTCAAATCTTCGACTAGCTTCCGACACACCCAATTACTTCATATTTTTCAACTTTTTCATTTGACATTAAGTTACGATTTACTTATCACATTCAAACCTTAGATATTCACAGTATATCATACTCCGGATCTAAATACAAACTATCATAAATCTCAAGATACGTACGTAGCACTAAGCACATGACTTATAAGAAAATCAAAAATCACTCGTCGAAAAGGGGTATAACTTTATATTATAGCTCATCGTTCACTATGGCTCGTGAAAAATAAATCTCAGGTGAAACAACTAACTTATCAAACATATGATATATAACCTGGATGACTATAAAAATAACGAACATTGAATTGA
The DNA here is from genome assembly GCA_026214975.1 of Gentiana macrophylla. NCBI lineage: Eukaryota > Viridiplantae > Streptophyta > Magnoliopsida > Gentianales > Gentianaceae > Gentiana > Gentiana macrophylla. The sequence goes on from CM047805.1 coordinate 61,343,589, forward strand.
ATTGCCTACTCGGGACAAAACAAAAACAAAAATGTTGAAAATTTTTGAAAATTCTAGCTCATTTTTAGCTCATGTTGCATAGAAACATAACGAGTTAAGCAAATGTGCATCTATCAAATCATTCCCCTCCCCCACACTTAAAGATCAACATGTCCACATGTTATGCAGAAAGTAAATAGAGAAAGAACTTAGCTGATTTTAACAGATACTCGAATCGTCGGTCAGGCCGGAGCCTACGTACTGACACTCAGAACTCATAACCATACAATGTAGCTCGACAAAACCGCTAAAAATATACCTGCACGACTTGACAAACACGGAAACATCTCGGGGAAAACAGGGAATTATACCAAAATGAAAAGATATAGCAAAAACGAGTATTATCAAAAGATGAAACATTAAACACAGCCACAAGTTTAAACAAAGTAGAAATGAAAGTACGAGTGCCTTATGGCTTACATGATCGATCGGAAAGAATAAATAGTAGCTAAATGAGAAATACAACGAATCATGTAATCAAAAGTAGCAAAAATATACAATCAGTGTATCTAGGGCAAATCAAAATCTAAAATGGATAAACAACATCAGGGCTGCCCAGGTGCCACGGAATCATCAGCCGGAGGTGCTCCACCCGCAGTAGAGTCAGGCTGCTCCTCATCAGTAGACGACTCAGACTCGTGCAGAACATCCGCAATAGCCTGCTCGATCTCATCAGAATAAATATAATCAATGGTGCTCGGATCGAAGACTCTGGCGTCCCTCGGCTTCTGGTCCTCACTGATGCACCATAAAATGGTCAAGATGTTGTTTTGAGAAGTCCGAATATCCTCCATCCAGTCTCGAACACTGTTGGCCATACTCAACCTCATCCGGACCGAGGGAGATAAAGTAGGAAGGGAGGATGCTCGAGGCGGTGCTGACGAAGAACCAGGCTCACGTGGTGCCCCCGACTCAGAATGTCCCGAAGACTTACCCTTCTCTCGCTGTATAGGTCTCGGGTTCTTCGGTTTGTGATCCGCTCCATACTCAGGCACACCGGCATCAATACACAAACTGTGAATCAAGTGAGGGATAATCAAGCTACGTGTATAAATCTTCTGATTGATAGCCACCTCATCGTATAACGCTTGTCCCACATTTACATTTAGGCCAAATGTTAACGCATATAGCATGCCTAGGTCACCAATATGAAAATGCGTCAAGTTGTCCTTTGGCAACAACCGACTCTGAATGAACCAACACTGGACTTTCCAGTCCTCCGTCCAGGTAGTGGTGACTAACTCTTTCCGGTCTCCACCCGGTCTCAACGTCCACGCCACGTCCGGGCAAACTTTCAACCTCAACTCCTCCAAAGGATCCTGGCCCGCAGTCTGCCTATGAACGATCTCCTCCTTATAATCCCGAGCCTCAAAGGCCGCCAAGTTATACTTCTGATTAATCACATCCGGCGTAAAAGGAACTTGTACCCCTCGAACCATAACTACTCCCGTCTCCAAGTCGGTTTTCGAGCAATTAGCATAAAATTCTCGAACTAGGGAGCCATTGACCGGGGTAGCCGGGATAGTCATCAAGGCCTCCCATTTCCGGTCCTTTAACAACTTGACGAACCCCGGATCGACCATAGTCTCCAATGTAGCCCTCTCAATCAACATAGTCCTCGAGAAATAATGTTTGGTAAAGGCGTCGTGGGCTCTAGGATTCACAAATCTATGAGGCAAAGGCATAGGGGCTACGGTTTTCGCTTTATTCCTAGGTTGTGCAGCCCTAGTCTCAACCGGTTCCTCTTCCCGGGTAGCATCTACAGCTTCCTCAACCCTAGTCGATGCTCCACTCTCTGAGCCCTGGGCATCCTCATCAAGGGGATACTCTCTCAGATCCCGAAGTCGGCTCATCCCTCAAAGTTGCCCTAGTTTGGGTGGCTCTATGGGGTTGGTCTCGAATGCTAACACCTCGGTTTGGATCAACTAAGGTGGGATAAAACTCTTTACGCTTCTTTCCGGCCTCCCTGGCCACTTCCTTACCATGCCGCTTAACTACCGCCTTCTTATGAACAATGATTCACTCCGAGACTAAACCAAAACAATCCCAATTCAAAACAAGGTTCCCGTTTAACATCCAAATCGGGATTTCAAAACAACCAAACCACAACCATCAACAGCACCAAACAACCCATGCATCATCCATCACAACACCACAGCACAGTAACAGAGTAGAAAGAAACCACAAAACCAGAAAAAAAAATGTATTAAGGTAATATTCAAGTGAACGAGCCGACCCAAAGATCGAACTCACAAAAACGTTAATAAAATCTAGAAAAGTTGTTACTAACTTACCAAGTAAGGTGAGTAGATGCTGATCGAGATGAAAATCAGTCCAAACAACACCAATTTGGCTCCCAAAATCGGATTTTTTCCTCAAAAAGTCAGACTGAAGAGGGCTCTGATTCTCCAAAAAGATGGTGTGTTGGGGGTTTTGGCTTTGAAAATCGAAGAGAGGGGAGCAAGAGCGGTCTATAGCAACTTGAATCTCTTGAAATGGTTTAGAATCGAAGATTCTAGGGCGAAAGGAGGGGAAAAAGTCGGTTTTTGCGTTTGAAAATCAGAAAAGTGAGGGTTCAAGGACGGAGGGGGTATATATAGACAGATGTGGGACGCTCGTCCAACTCAGTGGACGGGCGTCCAGCTGGAAAATTATATGACTAGACGAGCGTCCTGTTTTTCAGACGCTCGTCCAAACATTTGAAAACTGAACAGGATTGGAGGGAAATAATCGGACGGGCGTGCAAAATGTTGGACGGGCGTCCAAGAGATACACAGGGCAGACGGACGTCCAGACCTCTAGACGGGCGTCCAATGCAGTTTCTCAACAAAATTATCAAATTTTCATGCAATTTAAATTCAAATAAGCCGTTTCTCATTAAACTTAAATAAAATTTCAAAATTACAATATGAAAACCAAGAAAATACATAGAATGAAAAGAAAAATAAAAACAAAAGGAAATAGTGGGTTGCCTCCCACCGAGCGCTTTTGTTTTACGTCGTGAGCTTGACGAAACAACCTAAGAACGCTAGTCATCATAAATTTCCGACCAATCTATCACCCGGATAAGACGGCGGAGCATGTCAATCGCCGGAGGGAAGTCATACTCATCTTGCAAACCCCAGTCCTCACCAGCTACATCAACACCCCAAAAATGTTCAGCTTGTAGCACTAGCGCTAAATCTGTCAGCATCGGATCATTCAGGATTGTGTATGGACGTCCTAGAGCTGCCTGCAACTCCTCAGTAGTAAAGTCTCCACCTCCCGAACAGCGGGGAACAATAAGAACATAGGTGGCAGTCCTGATGCGGGTACTAATATCAAAGTCTACGTGCAAAACTATGGTCCCTCCCGGTCCGTCATCTACGGTGATAAGTGGGATCCTCCTATGGAAAGGTAACTCCTCTGGTAGAACTCCGAAATCCATATCTAGCAAGCACAACTAACTGACAGATGCAAACAAAAGCAAAACTTAGTAAACTAAACTTGAATACTAAAACTAAAAAAGCATAAAACAAGAATGACTAAAGAGGATGATATCTAGGTTGCCCCCTAGTGGCGCTTTTGGTTAATGTCGTTAGCTCGACACTGTTTAAAGCTCAGCCTGGATCAGGCCATTTGACTTTTCTGCCTGCCACTACCTCGTCTAGACTTGGGTTAGTAGTTCGGCTGCAGAAACAACACTTAACACATGGGGTTAAATCTTTGATAGCTTTCCAAACACGTTTAAACTGCCCCATGGTCGACTTCTCCTTCTTCTGGGTCTTCTGATGACGTTTCAGCTGACGCTCCCTCTCATACTCTTCCATATCCCAACTACCGGCTAGAACTTCTACAGATCGACCACTACCGTCATCCTCTGAAAATAGGTCGGGTGAAAACTCGTCAAATTCTTCGACTTTTGTAGCACAACACCCGAGGATATCGAGGAAACGAACAATCGAAGGTTTCTCTTTAGGTTCACCAATATAGTGCTTGCACCTTTGACCATTCACTCGAAACGGTTGGTCACCATAACCGCGTAGTTCTAAAACGCCTCCAGGAATGATTTGGAGAATCTCAAAGGACCGGACCATCGTGTCCTTAACTTTTCAGGGAACAGATGTAGCCTGGAATTATACAGAAGAACTTGTTCCCCGACTTGAAATTCTCTCTTCTTAATCTTGGCGTCATGGAGGAGTTTCATCTTATCTTTGCTGATCCTGGCGCTTTCGTAAGCCTGGAGTCTGAATTTGTCCAACTCATGCAACTGCTGCAGTCGGTGCTTACCACAAGATTGGGAATCAAAGTTCAGAAACTTCATAGCCCAATAAGCTCTATGCTCTAACTCGACTGGCAGATGACATGGCTTACCATTGATATGGAGATGTACCCATAGGAGTCTTATAGGCGGTCCTGTATGCCCATAGTACATCATCCAACTTCAAACTCCGTCTTTTTTCTATGATCATGACCGTTTTTTCCAAGATCTTCTTAATACTTTGGTTGCTTCTTTCAACCTGACCGCTAGTCATTGGGTGATATGGTGTGCCTGTCTTATGACGAACACCATACTTTTCGAGCACTTTTTCTAAGGGTCGGTTGCAGAAATGCGTCCCTTCATCACTGATAAAGGCACGTGGACATCCAAACCTCACAAAGATGTTCTTCTTTAAGAATTTCATGACCGTCTTATGATTGTTGTGAGGAGTGGCTTGAGCCTCCACCCATTTAGACACGTAATCCACGCAGACTAAGATGTATTTGTTACCACAAGATGATGGGAATGGTCCTATAAAATCGATACCCCATACATCAAAGACTTCGCATTCTAGGATGGGTTTCAAAGGCATGTCAAAACGCCTTGTCAGAGTACCGGTTCTTTGGCATCTATCACAAGCTTTACAGAAAGCTTATGTGTCCTTAAAGATCGTGGGCCAATAGAAACCGGATTGGAAGATTTTAGCAACGGTTTTCCAAGGACCAAAGTGACCTCCAGTGGGTCCACTGTGGCACTGCTCAATAATATCACGCTGCTCGGATTCTAGAACACATCTCCTAAGCAGACCATCTTTACAGATCTTAAACAGATAAGGCTCATCCCAAACGAAAGATTTCAAATCAGAGAAGAACTTTTTCTTCTCCTGATAGGACATTTCTGGATCAAGATATCGGGCATGAAGGTAATTTACAATGGAAGAATACCATGGAACATCTGGAGCGCAGCCATCTATAAGCATAATGTTTTTTAGAGGAAAGTAAAGATCTATATCATCTGGATCATCCTTTTCCTCATTCAACATTCTAGAAACATGATCCGCCACGACGTTTTCACTGCCCTTTTTGTCTTTAATTTGAACGTCAAACTCTTGTAGGGTCAGTATCCAACGCAGTAGGCATGGTTTGGCCTCTTTCTTAGTCATCAGATATCGCAAAGCAGCGTGGTCAGTCCACACAATCACTTGGGCTCCTAACAAGTAACTACGAAACTTGTCCATAGCAAAGACTACGGCCAGTAATTCCTTTTCAGTAGTAGTATAGTTGACTTGAGAAGGATTCAATGTGTGACTGGCGTAATAGATTGGCTGGAATTTTCCTTTGATTCTTTGGCCTAAAACCGCACCAACTGCATAGTTTGATGCGTTGCACATAAGCTCAAAAGGTAAATTCCAGTCAGGCGATATAAGAATTGGAGCAGAGATTAAATGGTTCTTAAGCTCCTCAAACGCTTGCTTGCAATCCTCATCAAAATTGAACTCAACGTCTTCCTTTAGTAGAGTGGACAGGGGCTTGGCTATCTTGGAGAATTCTTGAATGAATCTTCTGTAGAAACCAACATGTCCAAGAAAACCTCTGATTTCGCGCACATTTTTAGGATAACTCATCTTCTCGATAGCTTCTACTTTTGCCTTGTCAACTTCTATACCTTTGGCGGAGATTTTGTGGCCAAGAACTATTCCCTCATCAACCATGAAATGGCATTTTTCCCAATTGAGCACTAAGTTCTTCTCCACACATCTGGATAACACTTGATCGAGGTTGTCAAGACAGTCGTCAAAAGACTGACCAAAGACCGAAAAATCGTCCATAAATATTTCCATACACTTTTCTACTAGCCCGTCAAAGATAGCCAGCATACATCTTTGAAATGTAGCTGGGGCATTGCAGAGACCAAATGGCATTCGCCTGTAAGCGAATGTACCATAAGGGCAGGTGAAAGTGGTCTTTTCTTGGTCAGCTGGAACAATGGGTATTTGGAAGTATCCTGAATATCCATCCAGGAAGCAGTAGAATGCGTGTCCCGCCAGACGCTCAAGCATCTGCTCAATGAATGGAAGGGGAAAATGATCTTTCATGGTTACCTCATTGAGCTTTCGATAATCGATTGCGACTCTTTTAACCGTTGCGAATTTCAAAGGTTTTTTCCCTCCCCTTCTCATTCTTCTCAATCGTAATTCCACCTTTCTTGGGAACTACTTGAGTCGGGAAACCCATTCACTATCGGGCGATGGCATAAATGATTCCCATGTCCGGAAGTTTGATGATTTCTTTCTTAACCACCTCTTGCATATGAGGTTGAGCCTCCTCTGGGGGCTGTCTAACACATTTCGCACCCTCATTTGTCTTGATCTTGTGCATACAGAGGTCCGGAGATATCCATCTGATATCTCCTACTTGCCATCCAAAGGCTTTTTCATTTTTCTTCAAGACGCTGATTAACTTCATTTCCTCTAATCGAGATAGCTTGGCAGATATAATCAAAGGAAGCTTGTCACCTTCTCTTAGAAACACATACTTAAGATGTTTAGGCAACGGCTTCAGTACCAGATCTGCAGGGGGGTCCTCTAAACTTGACTTGAGATCTCCACTTTTCAACTCAACATCGCTGAGTTTACTTAGCGGTCCCACTGCCAATGTTTCTCCTCTCAACAACTCGTCCTCGAATTCAGCTTCTAACTGCTCTAGACTGACCACACCATGATTATTCAAATTATCAACCAATCGCTCATATTCAGTTGCAACAACCATGACTTGCTTTTCCGTGTGGTCATTAAAGTCATCAGAACTATCCTCAATGGAGAAGCCGGTTGGAGGACCAGAAGGTACTTGAATGGCTCTGGAGACATTATAGCTCACTTCTTGATCACCAACTCGTATCGTCACTCGCCCACCATCACAGTCGATGAGGGCTCTGGCTGTAGACAGAAAAGGTCTTCCAAGTATCAGGGGGACATTTTCATCCTTTTCAATGTCTAAGACGTACCAGTCGACGGGAAAGGTAAATCTATCGATCTGAACTAGTATGTCTTTTAAGATTCCCGCTGCTTTCTTAGAAGATCTATTGGCGAATTGCAGATTCATGGTAGTGGGTTCTAGAAGATCAATTAAACCCAGCTGTTTGTACACAGACAATGGCATGAGGCTTATAGATGCACCCAGGTCACACAAAGAGTTAGGGAAGACCAGGCCTCCCATTAACACTGTAAGCACGAACTTTCCAGGGTCACCTCTCTTGGTTGGTAAGTTTTCGTAATTGATCATTGAAAAATCCTCACCAACCAGCCTCTCCATGTCTGACAACTTCCGTTTTGAAGAAACAACATCCTTGATGAATTTTGTATACTTAGGCATTTCAACCAGGACCTCAGATAATGGAAGATTTACCTGAGTATTTTTCAACAGATTCAGCACCTTTTCATACTTCTTATCTTCACTCAAAGGGATGTTGATCTTTCTTGGTGGAAATGGAAGCTTTTTCAGATCATTCTCAGAAAAGATTTTCTTCGAAGATGCACTGACAGCTTTGTCTTCCAGATCCTTCCACCTTACGGCTTTTTCAATCTTTTTATTAGCCAGAGGATCAGCCTCCTGACTTCCACTAGATTCTTCATTACTCAGGGGATCAGCCACCTGAGGACTTCCAACTTCTTCACCTCTCAGGGGATCAGCCACCTGAGTATTCTCTTTCGGCCAAGGGGAGTGTAGGTGCTCAGCTTCCCCTCCTGCCTTATCAATGGCAGGAGGGGCTAGTGGTTTCCCTGGTGGGAAGGACCACTAACTTGAGTACCACTTCTTAAATTCATTGCACTGGCCTCCTCTCTACCGTATGGAATTGATGGTACGAGGTCAGTACAATGGCCATTGTTCAAATCGGTTTGAGCAAGTTGACCGCCCTTGGGATTTTTCTCAGTGAAACTGGGCAATTGCCCTGGGGGTCTAGAAGCTAACTGTTCGACCAGGTTGCCGATTTGCCTCTCAAGGTTCTTATTTGTAGTCATCAGGAGTTGGATACTTTTGTTTTGCTCCTCCAACTTAGCTTCAAGATTGTTAGATTGGGGGGGGGGGGGCCTTGAGAGTTTTGGAAATTTTGAGCATAGGGTTTGTGGGCCATGTGAAATTGAGAATTTGAATTGGAAGGCCAATTCTGATTGAATCTTTGAGTAGGATTGGAAAAATTTGAGTTTTGGTTCTGATTAAAACCAGGGTTTCTATTGAAATTTTGATTCGAATTAAAATTTGAATTAGGATTGAAACTGGAAGATTGATTAAACCCGTGGTTTTGGAAATTATTCTGGGCGAAAACTTGATTAGACCTTTGGTTGTTCTGGCCATAGAATGCATTCACTTCAGCATTCTGTCCGTTCATAGGACGAGAATCGAGAAGTGTGCCCCACCTCGTCATAATTCTGACATGTGACTTGATTACACTGTCCATAATCATGAACAACATTCACTTGATAAGGTGCAGGGGAATTGAATTGACACCGGCGGTCATGTGGCCGATCGACAACGACTTTTCGATATAGAACTGAGGGTTACTGTGGAAAGAAGAAGTTTGATTCATCGATTTGAAACTTGAGAAGTTGCCATCCGCTTCTGCAGCATGGCGATCAAACTTTGCACATTTACTTCCTCAACCTTAGGAGGAGGAGGTGCTTGAATTGCTTGATAATAGGGAGCATAGTTATATTTGGAAATGTCCTCGAACAGTGCCCACCCCTCATCAGGCGTTTTCTTCAAAAACGCCCCACCAGATAAACTATTGACCATGCCTTTTGTAAGCTCGGTCAATCCACTAAAGAAACTATTGACTTGCCTTTGTAGTGGCAAGCCATGGTGGGGACACTTTCTAAGCTGAGACTTGAATCTTTTCCAACAATCGAAAAAGGATTCATTCTCTTTCTGATAGAAAGTGAATATGTCGTTTAAACACTGGGTTGTTTTTGAAGGTGGGAAGTATTGACTCAAGAACTCCTTTTCGAGTTCGGCCCAGGTGGTAATAGATTCAGAAGGGAGAGAAGTATACCACTCCTTAGCTTCTCCCTTTAGAGAAAATGGGAAAAGTTTCAGTTTAATGGCATCCTCACTTACTCCTTGGATGCGTGTGGTACCGTATATCTCTAAGAACGTATGTAAGTGAGTATGGGGATTCTCTGTTTGATAACCGTGGAAAATAGATGCATGCTGCATCATCTGAATAAGTCCCGGCCTTAGCTCAAAGGTCTGTGCAGTTATGGCTGGGATAACAATAGCCGGGTTGACTTTGACTTCGCCAGGCATGGCGTAGTCTGCCAATGTCACGCTCTATCTACAAAGACCATAATTACAAATTTTGTGATTTCCTTGGTTAGTCGATCCTCAAGATCTTGCTCGGCTCATGCGAACCGCATGACGGAAAATCCGCTGTTTGGCGGACTACGGTTCGCTCGCTCGAGTCGTGGGTGTATAATAACGGTCCTTTTGACTCGAGTTTGCATAAACCGGACCAAAAACAAGTGAAAGCAACTTAAAGACTAAGAAATTAAAAGCCTAAACTAAAAAATTAAAAGCCTAATAAAAGAAAAGAAAGGAAAGGAAGAAAAAGAAACAGGATTATTAAGGGAAAAGATGAAACAGACCGGGCGTCCAAAGGTTTGGGCGGGTGTCCGCCTAACTTTTGGGTGGGCGGGCGTTCGGATGCCCAAACGCTGTCTGGTCTTGAAAACTTGAGCAGGCGTCCAAATTTTATGGGCGCTTTCGTCTAAGTGAATGAAAACGCTCTGAGATTGAAAATTTTCCAGCGGACGGGCGTCCAAGATCCCAGACGCCCGTTTGGTAGCGGGAAAACTAGAACAGAAGCAGAAAATTTGTAGAAAAGAAAGGGGGGAAAGGAAAAACAGAGAAAAGAACAGAGACAGAAAGATAGAAGAGAAGAAAACTAATCACAAGAGAAAGAAGAACCTTAAACCCTAAACTAAAACCCTAATATCCTAATAACCTAAACGATTATCAACTAAAAACAGGAATTAAAACGAAATATAAACAAGAAAAATGAAAAACAAAAACTAGGCAACCGTCCGGTTCCCCGGCAACGGCGCCAAAAACTTGTCACGGATTTTATTAACAAAACAAACAAGTAATAAAATTTATAAATCCGGTTTTTCCTCAAGTATAAGGATCGTAGTATAGAGGTTGATACCGGGTCGATCTTACGGGGAACTGGCGATTGTTAACCCTAGTTTTTGTCTAATTAAATTATGTCACGAAAACTAATCTAAACAGCGGATAAAACTAAACGAAACTGAAAACAAACTTAACTAAAACGTAAAACTGGACAGAAGATATGATCTAAAGCCAGGAAAGATACGGGTTGCGAACTATTAAACTTAAACTAATATGAAATAATAGTAACTAATCTAGACAATTCAAGTTTCACGATTAAATTCAAGTCTTAACGAACAAACGAAGCGATTGATCCACCTATCCTAACAAGTATCAATTCCTATCTCGATTATATTATGCGCTTTTCTAACCAAGTTGTGATTTCACCTTGTCTAAAACATGAACCCTAATTTCTTAGGTAATTCACCTATTAATCTATATCTCTCGATCTAAGATTAACGATTTTAATAATCAAGGGTGTAAACTTTAACCTAGCAATCTAACCTATTAACTCTCGTTATGATAGATTAAATAACTATTCCTTATCATGGTGATCTAAGGCTTATAGAGACTTTCATCAACATAAGACAATCATAACATGCAAATCTTTCGATACAATTGCAATTAAACAATATAAACAATGTTAAATGAAACAACTTTAGATAAAACTCACAATATAATCGTAGAAACAGAATCACAACGTGTTGGATAGGCTTCACAATGCTCGTTTGATGAAGCTTAGCCTCTCAACATCCTCTGGAAACTCGAAATTGCAGAAAAAACTAACATAAAACTGCCTACTTTAAATCTAGAATTTGGAGCATAAAAACTGGAATAAAAGAAGTAAAAACGCAGCCTAAAGCCGCCCCTAGGTTTAGGGTTTCGAATAATGAGTATATGGTATCCTTAAGGTAGAGAAAACGTGCTGTATATATAGAAAACAAAGGCGGCGCTGCTAAGTCGGCCGAAGGACGCCCGTCCATACTTGTGAACGCCCGTCCAGATGGATTTGGACTTGCTTCAGACGCCCGTCCACTCAGCGTCCAAACTCTCTGTATCAAAATCGCACCTCCAGATGCCCGTTCACTCAATCAAATGCCCGTCCACCCTGGACGGGACCTGGACGCCAGTTCAATATGATCGAATTCTGATTTCATGATCTTTATCTCATTTTTCTCTATCCCATTCCTTCATTATCTCTTTTATCATCAATTAGCTCGAACTTAATCAACTTTTGATCATCTTTTGAGCCTCAAACATGTATCTATAACACATAAAAACATCGCAAAATGTAATATCATTCAAATAATCATAAAATCATATTAAAACACCAAAATTAACCAATATTGCGAATAACTTATTTAAAACCTCATTTACTCAATAAATCGATTAAACACTCATTTCTTATGCAAATTAATACAAATATAAGGGAAATAATCATAAAATATAGCATTATAAAACGTATAAAATCACCCTTAACATGTAGGGACGTAGGTCGGAACAATAAGGCCAGTCGTAATTGCGTCACGAACAAAGTGACAATCAGCTTCTATGTGCTTCGTCCGCTCGTGAAACACCGGATTTTGAGCAATGTATAAAGCCAACTGGCTATCACAGTGAAGAGAAATCCCGGTAGGAATAATAACACCCAAATCAGAAAGAAGTTGGCGAAGCCAATTTAACTCACAAGTGATCAAAGCCATGGAGTGGTATTCAGCTTCAGCTGAGGATAGAGATACCATAGCCTGTTTCTTCGTCTTTCATGACACAGGGGAAGTGCTAAGTAATACAAACCAACCACTTACGGAACAGCGAGTAATGGGGCAACTTGCCCAATCCGAGTCACACCACCCTTCCAACCGTAGCAGACTATCTGCTCGTAAAAGGATCGCTTGACCCGGGCTTTTCATCAAATAATGCACAACCCTCAAGGCGGCATAAACTGAGATAAAATATGAACCGGGTACGCCAAATCTGGACGCGTAACACCAAGATAAATCAGTCGCCCGACCATGTGACGATATTTGCCAGGGTCATCAAGTAATGGGCTCTGAGTAACTGCAAGCTGATGGTTCTGTTCCAAAGGAAAATCCACAGGTCGGGCCCCCAATAGGCCCGCCTCGGCAATGATATCCAACGTATACTTCCATTGTGACAAGAAAATACCAGTGAGATTACGAGCAACTTCCAAGCCAAGGAAGTACTTCAAGCGACCCAAATCTTTCATTTTAAAGCAGACACCCAAATAATTCTTAAAGACGTGTTAGGCGGTAGTGTCGTTACCAGAGAGAATCATATCATCAACATACACCAAAATGTTTATTCGGATCGAACCGAGAACAAACGTAAATAGCGAGTAATCAGAGTAGGATTGTGAAAAACCATAATCCTTGAGAGCGGAAGCCAATTTTGCGAACTAGAACCGTGGTGCTTGTTTCAAACCATACAACGATTTGCGCATTTGGCACACAATATTCGGCCGTGTTTGAGCAAAACCAGGAGGTACCTTCATATATCCAGATCCTTATGTAAAAACGCATTGTGTACATCCATCTGATGAATTTCCCACCGTTTAACCTCTGCCACAGCGAGGAAAGCCTTAACCGACACCATCTTGGCCACAGGAGAAAAAGTCTCGTTATTGTCAATTCCCTCAACTTGGTGATTTCCAAATGCGAATAACCGTGCCTTCAATCGTTGAAGATTGCCATTTTCATCGTATTTTTCAGTATACACCCATTTGATCCTAAGGGCTTTCTTGCCAGAGGGTAATTCTTGCGACGTCCACGTGCCCTGATCTTCCAAGGCACGTATTTCTTCAGCCATGGCCTTTCGCCAACCTTCATATTTCACTGCTTCTTTAAATGAGCGGGGTGGATTACCTGCAGCAACATCAGCTAGATACCTCCGATGTGTGTCAGAAAACCGGGATTAATTAACAAAGTGTGTAGGAGGATAGAGTATACCTGAGGAGGTTGAAGGATCGGATGATTGCGTTGATGGACTTTTCTTATCCACCACAGTATGCGTTACAAATTCCCTATACTTCGAGTTAGGCATTTTTGTTTGTTTTCCTCGGCCTAACTCTTCGATCACGTCCACAGTTGGTTCAGTTACCCCTTCACCATCCATGGGTAACTCACTTACCTCGTCTCCGACCTCACCCGACCCAGTGCCACAAGTAGCAATGTCACCGGCTAAGTCTGCTGGCTGTTCCCTATGCGGCTCAGCATCACTAAATTCAAACTCATCCTCTAACATGTCGAAAGATGGAGAATTAAGAGAGGAAATAGGGGTAGGATCCGCCATGGGAAAAATATGCTCCGAAAATTTCACATCTCTCGAAACAAATATTTCCTCGGTTTCCAAATCAAAAAGCGTCCAACCTTTTTTTCCAAACGGATATCCTAAAAATATACACTTTCTACTTCGGCTTGCAAATTTATAGTGTTTATGTTTTTGATTATGTGCGTAACATAGACACCCAAACACACGTATCGCATCAAGGGTCGGTGGTTTTCCAAACAAACACTCATACGGTGTCTTATAATCCAATACACTAGATGGAGTACGATTAATTAAATGACACGCGGTCATCACACATTCACCCCAAAATTTAAATGGAAGATGACCCTCAAAACACAACGCCCTAGCGATGTTCAGAATATGATGATGTTTTATTTCCACCTGCCCGTTTTGTTGTGGGGTCCCCACACAAGAGGTTTCAAAAATAATTCTTTCCTTCCTAAAATGTGGAAGCAACCGTTTAAACTCGGTCCCATTATCACTCCGAACACGAAGAATTTTCATGTTAAACTGACGATCAATCAATGCCATAAAATCTAAAAAAAAATAGTCTCAACTTCCGGTTTACTGTAAAGTAAATAGACCCACACAGCCCTAGAGTAGTCATCAACAATCGTAAGGAAATACGAGACCCTGCATGTAGAAGGAGTATCATATGGTCCCCACAAATCACAATGAATAAGCTCACAATTCTACTAGCCCCACAAATCAAGGAGAAATCATTTTTTTAAAGTAAAATGGGATCCACATCCACATAAGATTCAATGTGGCAGCCTAGTGGTTGCCACGTAAGCGTTTTTTAAAGATTCCGGTGTCCAGTCAGCTATTTCCGGCGGATAGGACTATATTTCCATACAAAAAAGCAAGTTAGAGGACCATTTTCCTCACCAGAGCAGGAGCATGACTAAAATCCAAAGTATGCCAAGTTACAAGACTAAAATCCTAATTTTGCCTAGTATCAAGTGGCACTGAAAGTCAAGAGAACAAATTTAAAATTGTTGATAGTGGGTGGAGGAAATAATCGAAATGGCAGCATATTCAAATGTAACGAGGCACTTTGACGGACTTCGTAATCCACGCTACTACTGTCGTATCACATTGATTCCACTTAGTAAGCAATCTCTCATCATCAATCGGCTTCGGAATAGATCCGTCAACAAAACCTAGTTTGTTCTTCATGATTAGCGACATTCGCATAGCTCTGCTCCAAGAGTTGAAATTCCTTCCATCCAGAGGTGGATCTACCAGAGCGAGGGTAGGATTTTCGCTCGGATGTATGTAGTAAGGGCTAGAAATCTCAAATTCTGCCGGAATTCTTCCTTGACGGTCATTCGCCATTTTTAGAGAAAAAAAATGAAAGCAACAAAAAATGCAGTAATCGAAGAACAAAGATGAGCTGAGATGAAAACTAGAACAAGGATTCTCAAACCTTCTCTGATACCATGTGGAAAAATGATCTTAATCACTTTATTCTTTGCAATCGAAGAAAACTAAAAGAATAAGGAACTAGGGTTCTTACAAGACCAAGGCAAAATAGAATTGGGGATTTTTATTATGTAAAACTTTCTGTCTTATTTTTACAAGCAGTCAACTAGGCCTATATATACTCTACTGACTAATGACCTGGGCCCCACATCCCATTTACATAAAACAAACTATAAACCAATATAAACTAACTATTAACAAAAAAAACTAATACACTCAACAAGGATTAAATTTGTCGTATGTCTACCACCCCCCCCCCCCCCCTCCCCTCCCCCAGATTGATTTTATGAATAGAATGGTGACAATTAGCAATTGTATATTGTTGATTGCTGTGAGGACTTCTTATGGCTTGAGTAGTCATGTTTGTATTACTGAGACAAAGACACATATTTTTCACCATAGATGATTTATTCGTGGAGGAAAATTTGTTTTACCAGTTTATCCATTACGTTCAATATGCCAAAGTATCAACTGCAATATATTGTTCTAAATCTACACCAGCTAGGTAGAGACAATAAACGTTATTCAATGACAACCATGCAACAATATATAGAAACTAGAATATGGCCTCAAGTGGTGCTTGAAAAGACGGTTTTCATGGCATATGCATAGTTATCAGAAAACAACGGTAAATAATTTTGTTCAGCTTATTTCTCAAATGAGCGAGCCCATGAAAAAATAAAAATCAAATGAAAAAACAAGTACGAATTCCAAATTGTATCTTCAACGTACATGCGTATGTAAGAGACATATACCATTATAGTTGAATTTTCTGCAGTAAAACATAAGCGCAGTTGAAGCATGGTTTACGATCCTAAATCCGATGTACCCATTGATGTTTTATTGAAACCAAGCTATGGTATGCTTATGTTAGAATGGTATATTACCTTAAGGCATAACCCTTATAAATTATAATTGATGAAATCATGTGGAAAATAATTCTTTTGGATATTTATGACATTTTAGTTTTAGAAAATATTGTGTGTACTAATTGTAATCATTTTAACCTTCAATAGATTACACTCATATGCAATTTATACTTTTTCAATCAAGTACTTGCATGTTGTTTCTTCATTTAGGTGTTTTTGTGTTTAAACATTGTAATGTAACACTCTCCATTGTCTTTTAGAATTGCACAGAAATATGAATATTACAAAGATATAGCTGCTTGTGGAAAAGATGTTGCAAGTGGTTATGGCGTTCAACCCAACAATGTTGTCCTAATTAATTTTGCTTAAAAATGGATCTCTCGGGATAATCATTTGGGAGAGGTAAAAACAATCAGAAGCAAAGCGGAAGAACTTGAAGAAAAACGCAGCAAAGGAAAAATTGCAGATGAAGGTAAATCCCTCTTCTGTTAAGTTTCAATTGAACCGAGTGCCTTTAATTTATACATGCTATCCTACGAGTCTGAAACAATGTAGACTCTTTTAATTCAACCTAGAGGATAAACAAGAGATAAATTCTAATTTATTCAAAAATACATGCTGAGATAATTTGTAGATAATTGTATTTCAAAGATGTTAGCTACTTTGAGATAAACCATCACTTTGTTTGAAAGATCATAGCTTCAGATAAACTCATCACCTCACATTATTCGAATTTCCTAGCATCCAACCTTATCACTCCAGTTTTGAATTTTTGGGGCCGAACTGTTTATTATCTGTGGCATCATCTTTTGAGTCTTCAATGTCTGAATGAAGTTTGTCTGAACTCATTTGACTCTTAATACCCTCCTCAAAGCGTGCCTCAGGGCGAAGGCGCGAGTTTTTGAGAGAAAATGTTGAAGGAGGTATTTGGTGGTGGCTTGGTAAAAACAGATCGGCCACTTGATGTCTTTGTCGAGAATATGCTTGGTAATGAGTGAACCCTGGGCCACTTTCTCCCTCACAAAGTGATAGTCTAGCTCAATCTGCTTTGTCCTAGCATGAAACACAGGATTGATTGTGAGATAGAGGGCACTTAGGTTGTCACAATAGATAGTTGGAACTTGGTGCTGAGGGATGTGGAGGTCTTGAGTGAGATAGTTGAGCCATGTCAATTCTGCTGCTGTGTTGGCCACTGCTCTGTACTCAGCTTCAGTGCTGGATCTGGAGATGGTATGTTGTTTCTTGGCACACCAAGAAATAAGATTCCTTCCTAGGAAAGTGCAGAAGCCTGTTGTGGATCTTCTAGTTACTGGACAACCTGCCCAGTCTGCATCTGAATAGGCTGTAAGAACCATGTCTGGGTCTGCTGTGAGCTCCAATCCAAGGGATAATGTGGCCTTGACATACCTGAGAATTCTATGTGCTATCTTGAGATGAGCACGAGTAGGAGCTTGTAAAAACTGGGAGGCATAGTTTACACTGTAGGCAATGTCTGGTCTGGTGAATGTAAGATATTGTAGTGCTCCAATTAACTGTCTGTAGTGTGTAGGATCATCAATCAGTGTGGAATCAGCATGGTAGTGTGGTTTGAGTTCCAGTGGTGTACCCATAGGTTTGCAGTCCACCATGTGTGCTCTTTCCAGGATGGTGAGAGCATAGTGTGTCTGTGTCAAATGCATTGTAGAACCTGCATAGAAAATTTCAACTCCAAGAAAATGATGTAAGGTGCCCAGATCCTTCATAGCAAACTCAGAATGGAGTGAATCAATGAAGGAAAATATGAGTTGAGAATTTGACCCTGTCAATAGCATGTCATCCACATATAATAGAAGAAATAGTGAGCCATGATCAGAATGAAACACAAACAGTGAAGGATCAGCCAAACTACAGTAAAAACCATATGTAAGAAGGTAGGAGCTGAATCTATCAAACCAAGCCCTGGGAGCCTGTTTGAGACCATAGAGGGCCTTCTTAAGTTTACACACATGAGTAGGATATTGAGAATCAGCCATACCTGGTGGTTGAGACATGTAAATTTCTTCATGTACAAGGCCATGGAGGAAGGCATTCTTGACATCAAGTTGTCTAATAACCCATTGTTGGCTTAGGGCAACTGCTAGGACAAGTCTAATTGTGCCAGGTTTGATAACTGGAGAAAAAGTTTCTGTATAGTCTACCCCATCTACTTGATTGTATCCCTTGGCCACAAGTCTGGATTTCAGTCTTTCCAATGTACCATCAGGATTGAGTTTAGCTTTAAAGACCCATTTGGAGCCAATAATATGCATATGTGGTTGCCTAGGAACTAATTCCCAGGTTTGGTTTTGATGTAGGGCCTGTAGTTCTTCTAACATGGCAGCTTTCCAACCAGGATGTTTTAAGGCTTCTGTGACACTTCTGGGCTCCCTAGGTATACTGGGAAATATGGAAATGGTAAGAGCATATTTAGGATTAGGTTTTAGGATTCCATCTTTGGCCCTAGTGGTCATGGCATGAGTGCCAAGGGGGTTGTTTGCTGGTGATTGGGGTGGTGTTGTGTTTGTAGTGCTATCAGTGGGGGAGTGAATTGGAGAGGCAGGAGGTGTGATATTTGGAGAGGTAAGGGGTGTGATGTGTGGTTCTGGGTTATGTAGGGGTTCAGATTGTGATTCAGTGTGGATAGTGGTGTCTTCAGTGTCAGAGTCTGAGTGCTCTTGTAAGGGGATATCTGGATCAGACTGAGTTTGTATGGGTATATCTGGGGCATTAGTTGCAGTAGGGTTTGGTGCTTGAGGAATGTGGGAGTGGAAGTAAGGTGTGTGTCCTGATGTGGGTTGGAGCCAGTCTTCAAAGGTACTTAAGGGATTTGTTTGAGGGTTGGTCAGAGGTTGACTGGTTTGTGGTTTGTAAGGGAACAGGGACTCATCAAAGACAACATGTCTTGAGATGATAATTTTTCTGGTTGGAGGATAGTAGCATTTGTAACCTTTGTGGTGCATGCTATATCCTATGAAGACACATGGGACTGTTTTTGGATCAAATTTGTTGTGTCTTGTGTCCCATGTGTAGGGGTAGCACCTAGTTCCAAAGACTCTTAATGTGGAGTATATGGGATCTCGTTGGTGTAGTTTGTGATATGGGGACTCAGAATTTAGGGCTGAAGATGGAGTCCTGTTCATAATATACACTGCTGTGGCAAAGGCTTCTGTCCACAGAAACAGTGGCAGATGGCTGTGAAATAACATGGTCATACCTAGTTCACGGATTGTTCTATGTCTTCTTTCTACAGCACCTGTTTGTTGGGGTGTATGAGGACAAGACAGCTGATGTACAATGCCCTGTGCCGTGAAGTGATTGCTTATCTTAGTATTAACAAACTCACCACCACAATCTGAGTGAAAAATTTTAATGGTTGTGTCAAACTGTCTAGTGACATAGTTCTCAAAATTAACATAGGCCTCAAAGAAATCAGATTTATGAACTAAAGGAACAAGCCAAGTAAACTTTGAAAAATCATCCACAAAGCTAGCATAGTAAGAAAAGCAACCAATGGATTTAATGGGGGCTGGACCCCACAAATCACAGTGTATTATTTCAAAAGCCCTAGTACTAATACTTTCAGAATCAAAGAAAGGCAATTTATGCATTTTTCCTAGTTGACAGCTTTCACAAATGTGATCTGTCTTTATTTTTCCAATAACATCTATCAACCCCTTTGTCTTTAAGGCTTGGACAGTCCCCATCTGAGTGTGTCCTAGCCTTTGGTGCCATAGTTCACTTGTCCCTGACCTGAACCTGTTTGAGTAGTGCAGTTCAGGTGTGTTTTCCAAAACATACAAGTCACCCTTTCTTTTCCCTGTAGTCAGTATCTGCCCTGTTGCTTGTGCCTTAACAAGAACATCATCATTAGTAAATTCACAAAACACAGGTTGATCATTGGTGAGTTGACTGACTGATAATAAATTCTTTGTGAGTTGTGGTACAAGTAAAACATCATTTAGTGGTAGTGTAGTGTGTTTATGTTTGAGAAGTGATTGACCTACCCCAGTGATAGGGAGTGTAGTGCCATTGCCTATTATGATAGAGTCTGTACCAATTGGTCTTTGGATGTTGTGCAACATACCTGATTTGCCAGTCATGTGATGAGAGGCTCCTGTGTCCACTGTCCATTCAGTGTCAGCAATGGATGTGTCTAGTGTAAGTGCAGCTAGTGCTTGGGGCAGTTCATTGGATTGTTGATCTTTCTTAGGCACCCACCAGCAGATCTTTGCTATGTGACCCATCACTCCACAGTACTGGCATCTGTCATTCTGATACTTCTCTCTTTCCTCATTTGTCATTCTCCTTTCTCCTGGTGGTGGAGGTCTTCTTTGATTGTTATAGGAGTTTCTAGTGGGTTGCTGGGCCTGAAATCCCCTTCCAGATGATTCAAACCTGTTGGTTTGTGCTGCTTCAAATCTGCTGTTGTTTTGGCCTGTAGATGGTCTGTAATTGGACTGTGTCCTAGACTGATTTTGGCCATAGTATGCCATGTGCTGTGTGGTGTGAGAGGGAGTGAATGAGGAGAACCCGGCTTCTCCTTTGATCCAGTTTTGCTGAGATGAGATGCCGCTCAGTGTAGTTAGGCCTTGGAGGCTTGAGCATAGTTGTGGTGAAGGTTTCATAGCTGGGGCCTAGGCTAGTAAGAAGGAAATATACCTTTTCAGAGTCTTCCACTGGTTTTCCAATAGCAGCAAGACTATCACACAGCCCTTTGAAGTTCCTTATGTGCTCTGCAACAGTCTTATCTTCATCCTTTTTCAGATAAGTCAATTCTTTGCTAAGGGTGAATTCCTTTCTGTGAGTCTGTGCATAGGCACCTTATAGAGCATCCCATCTGACAAATGATGTGTCCAAACCAATCACTATTCCTAGTGATTCTTCTGAGAGTGAACCAATAATCCATCCTCTTAGCAATCAGTCTGATTTCTTCCATTTTTGGTATTCTGGATTTGGTGTAGATGATTCTGATCCTTCTGGGCCTGTAGTTTTGATGAAGCTGTGCGGTGTAGGTGTTTCCTTAGTCAGGTGTCCTACTAAATCTTGGCTCTCAGCCAGAGCCAATGCTTGCTCCCTCCATAGTGGATAATTGCTTTGGGTCAGTTTCAAAGTAATGAAGTTGCTGACATTCAATGAGAGTGTTGTCATTGTCTCTGTGTTGATGTTATCCTGAAGTAGTCCTTTTTGTTGCTTGATTTGTTGTTTTTGCTGAAATTGATTTGCTGGATTTGTACGATTTGTTTTGCTGATTCTGTTTGTATGATTTGTGATTTATGACTTGTTTGGTTTGCTGAGTTTTGATTTGTGATCAGTGGTTTATGATGTGTGTGATTTGTTTGTATTTGTGTGTGCATGAACCTTTCTCTGATACCATAAAAACAATCAGAAGCAAAGCGGAAGAACTTGAAGAAAAACGCAGCAAAGGAAAAATTGCAGATGAAGGTAAATCCCTCTTCTGTTAAGTTTCAATTGAACCGAGTGCCTTTAATTTATACATGCTATCCTACGAGTCTGAAACAATGTAGACTCTTTTTAATTCAACCCTAGAGGATAAACAAGAGATAAATTCCTAATTTATTCAAAAATACATGCAGATAATTTGTAGATAATTGTATTTCAAAGATGTTAGCTACTTTGAGATAAACCATCACTTTGTTTGAAAGATCATAGCTTCAGATAAACTCATCACCTCACATTATTCGAATTTCCTAGCATCCAACCTTATCACTCCAGTTTTGAATTTTTGGGGCCGAACTGTTTATTATCTGTGGCATCATCTTTTGAGTCTTCAATGTCTGAATGAAGTTTGTCTGAACTCATTTGACTCTTAATACCCTCCCTCAAACTGTGCCTGGGGCGAAGGCAGAGTTTGCTGAGAAAATGTTGAAGGAGGTATTTGGTGGCTGGCTTGGTAAACAGATCGGCCACTTGATGCTGTCCAGGAATATGCTTGGTAATGAGTGAACCCTGGGCCACTTTCTCCCTCACAAAGTGATAGTCTAGCTCAATCTGCTTTGTCCTAGCATGAAACACAGGATTGATTGTGAGATAGAGGGCACTTAGGTTGTCACAATAGATAGTTGGAACTTGGTGCTGAGGGATGTGGAGGTCTTGAGTGAGATAGTTGAGCCATGTCAATTCTGCTGCTGTGTTGGCCACTGCTCTGTACTCAGCTTCAGTGCTGGATCTGGAGATGGTATGTTGTTTCTTGGCACACCAAGAAATAAGATTCCTTCCTAGGAAAGTCAGAAGCCTGTTGTGGATCTTCTAGTTACTGGACAACCTGCCCAGTCTGCATCTGAATAGGTTTGTAAGAACCATGTCCAGGTCTCTTTGTGAGCTCCAATCCAAGGGATAATGTGGCCTTGACATACACGAGAATTCTATGTGCTATCTTGAGATGAGCACGAGTAGAGCTTGTAAAACGGGAGGCATAGTTTACACTTGTAGGCAATGTCAGTGCAGTGAATGTAAGATATTGTAGTGCTCCAATTAAGCGCATGCATCAGTAGTGTGTAGGATCATCAATCAGTGTGGAATCAGCATGGTAGTGTGGTTTGAGTTCCAGTGGTGTACCCATAGGTTTGCAGTCCACCATGTGTGCTCTTTCCAGGATGGTGAGAGCATAGTGTGTCTCAATGTCAAATGCATTGTAGAACACACATAGAAAATTTCAACTCCAAGAAAATGATGTAAGGTGCCCAGATCCTTCATAGCAAACTCAGAATGGAGTGAATCAATGAAGGAAAATATGAGTTGAGAATTTGACCCTGTCAATAGCATGTCATCCACATATAATAGAAGAAATAGTGAGCCATGATCAGAATGAAACACAAGCAGTGGAAGGATCAGCCAAACTACAGTAAAAACCATATGTAAGAAGGTAGGAGCTGAATCTATCAAACCAAGCCCTGGGGGCCTGTTTGAGACCATAGAGGGCCTTCTTAAGTTTACACACATGAGTAGGATATTGAGAATCAGCCATACCTGGTGGTTGAGACATGTAAATTTCTTCATGTACAAGGCCATGGAGGAAGGCATTCTTGACATCAAGTTGTCTAATAACCCATTGTTGGCTTAGGGCAACTGCTAGGACAAGTCTAATTGTGCCAGGTTTGATAACTGGAGAAAAAGTTTCTGTATAGTCTACCCCATCTACTTGATTGTATCCCTTGGCTACAAGTCTGGATTTCAGTCTTTCCAATGTACCATCAGGATTGAGTTTAGCTTTAAAGACCCATTTGGAGCCAATAATATGCATATGTGGTTGCCTAGGAACTAATTCCCAGGTTTGGTTTTGATGTAGGGCTGTAGTTCTTCTAACATGGCGACTTTCCAACGAGGATGTTTTAAGGCTTCATGACACTTCGGGCTCCCTAGGTATCTTGGGAAATATGGAAATGGTAAGAGCATATTTAGGATTAGGTTTTAGGATTCCATCTTTGGCCCTAGTGGTCATGGCATGAGTGCCAAGGGGGTTGTTTGCTGGTGATTGGGGTGGTGTTGTGTTTGTAGTGCTATCAGTGGGGGAGTGAATTGGAGAGGCAGGAGGTGTGATATTTGGAGAGGTAAGGGGTGTGATGTGTGGTTACGGGTTATGTAGGGGTTCGATTGTGATTCAGTGTGGATAGTGGTGTCTTGATGTCGAGTCCGAGTGCTCTTGTAAGGGGATATCTGGATCAGACTGAGTTTGTATGGGTATATCTGGGGCATTAGTTGCAGTAGGGTTTGGTGCTTGAGGAATGTGGGAGTGGAAGTAAGGTGTGTGTCCTGATGTGGGTTGGAGCCAGTCTTCAAAGGTACTTAAGGGATTTGTTTGAGGTTGGTCGAGGTTGGTGGTTTGTGGTTTGTAAGGGAACAGGGACTCATCAAAGACAACATGTCTTGAGATGATAATTTTTCTGGTTGGAGGATAGTAGCATTTGTAACCTTTGTGGTGCATGCTATATCCTATGAAGACACATGGGACTGTTTTTGGATCAAATTTGTTGTGTCTTGTGTCCCATGTGTAGGGGTAGCACCTAGTTCCAAAGACTCTTAATGTGGAGTATATGGGATCTCGTTGGTGTAGTTTGTGATATGGGGACTCAGAATTTAGGGCTGAAGATGGAGTCCTGTTCATAATATACACTGCTGTGGCAAAGGCTTCTGTCCACAGAAACAGTGGCAGATGGCTGTGAAATAACATGGTCATACCTAGTTCACGGATTGTTCTATGTCTTCTTTCTACAGCACCTGTTTGTTGGGGTGTATGAGGACAAGACAGCTGATGTACAATGCCCTGTGCCGTGAAGTGATTGCTTATCTTAGTATTAACAAACTCACCACCACAATCTGAGTGAAAAATTTTAATGGTTGTGTCAAACTGTCTAGTGACATAGTTCTCAAAATTAACATAGGCCTCAAAGAAATCAGATTTATGAACTAAAGGAACAAGCCAAGTAAACTTTGAAAAATCATCCACAAAGCTAGCATAGTAAGAAAAGCAACCAATGGATTTAATGGGGGCTGGACCCCACAAATCACAGTGTATTATTTCAAAAGCCCTAGTACTAATACTTTCAGAATCAAAGAAAGGCAATTTATGCATTTTTCTAGTTGACAACTTTCACAAATGTGATCTGTCTTTATTTTTCCAATAACATCTATCAACCCTTTGTCTTTTTAAGGCTTGGGCAGTCCCGTCCCGAGTGTGTCCTAGCCTTTGGTGCCATAGTTCACTTGTCCCCGACTGAACCTCGCTTGAGTAGTGTGCGATTCGGTGTGTTTTCCAAAACATACAAGTCACCCTTTCTTTTCCTCTCAGAGTCGATTCCGCCTTTTGTTGCTTGTGCCTTAACAAGAACATCATCATTAGTAAATTCACAAAACACAGGTTGATCATTGGTGAGTTGACTGACTGATAATAAATTCTTTGTGAGTTGTGGTACAAGTAAAACATCATTTAGTGGTAGTGTAGTGTGTTTATGTTTGAGAAGTGATTGACCTACCCCAGTGATAGGGAGTGTAGTGCCATTGCCTATTATGATAGAGTGCATACCAATTGGTCTTTGGATGTTGTGCAACATACCTGATTTGCCCGATCATGTGATGAGAGGCTCACGTGTCCACTGTGTCCCATTCGATTAATCGGCAATGGATGTGTCTAGTGTAAGTGCAGCTAGTGCTTGGGGCAGTTCATTGGATTGTTGATCTTTCTTAGGCACCCACCAGCAGATCTTTGCTATGTGACCCATCACTCCACAGTACTGGCATCTGTCATTCTGATACTTCTCTCTTTCCTCATTTGTCATTCTCCTTTCTCCTGGTGGTGGAGGTCTTCTTTGATTGTTATAGGAGTTTCTAGTGGGTTGCTGGGCCTGAAATCCCCTTCCAGATGATTCAAACCTGTTGGTTTGTGCTGCTTCAAATCTGCTGTTGTTTTGGCCTGTAGATGGTCTGTAATTGGACTGTGTCCTAGACTGATTTTGGCCATAGTATGCCATGTGCTGTGTGGTGTGAGAGGGAGTGAATGAGGAGAACCAGCTTCTCCTTTGATCCAGGTTTTGCAGATGAGATGCCAGTTCTGTGTAGTTAGGCCTTGGAGGCTTGAGCATAGTTGTGGTGAAGGTTTCATAGCTGGGGCCTAGGCTAGTAAGAAGGAAATATACCTTTTCAGAGTCTTCCACTGGTTTTCCAATAGCAGCAAGACTATCACACAGCCCTTTGAAGTTCCTTATGTGCTCTGCAACAGTCTTATCTTCATCCTTTTTCAGATAAGTCAATTGCTGCTTAAGGGTGAATTCCCTTTCCTGTGAGTCCTGTGCATAGGCACCTTATAGAGCATCCCATACAGCAAATGATGTGTCCAAACCAATCACTATTCCTAGTGATTCTTCTGAGAGTGAACCAATAATCCATCCTCTTAGCAATCTGTCTGATTTCTTCCATTTTTGGTATTCTGGATTTGGTGTAGATGATTCTGATCCTTCTGGGCCTGTAGTTTTGATGAACTGGTCTGGTGTAGGTGTTTCCTTAGTCAGGTGTCCTACTAAATCTTGGCTCTCAGCCAGAGCCAATGCTTGCTCCCTCCATAGTGGATAATTGCTTTGGGTCAGTTTCAAAGTAATGAAGTTGCTGACATTCAATGAGAGTGTTGTCATTGTCTCTGTGTTGATGTTATCCTGAAGTAGTCCTTTTTGTTGCTTGATTTGTTGTTTTTGCTGAAATTGATTTGCTGGATTTGTACGATTTGTTTTGCTGATTCTGTTTGTATGATTTGTGATTTATGACTTGTTTGGTTTGCTGAGTTTTGATTTGTGATCAGTGGTTTATGATGTGTGTGATTTGTTTGTATTTGTGTGTGCATGAACCTTTCTCTGATACCATAAAAACAATCAGAAGCAAAGCGGAAGAACTTGAAGAAAACGCAAAGAAAGGAAAAAATTGCGATGAAGGTAAATCCCTCTTCTGTTAAGTTTCAATTGAACCGAGTGCCTTTAATTTATACATGCTATCCTACGAGTCTGAAACAATGTAGACTCTTTTTAATTCAACCCTAGAGGATAAACAAGAGATAAATTCTAATTTATTCAAAAATACATCTGAGATAATTTGTAGATAATTGTATTTCAAAGATGTTAGCTACTTTGAGATAAACCATCACTTTGTTTGAAAGATCATAGCTTGAGATAAACTCATCACCTCACATTATTCGAATTTCCTAGCATCCAACCTTATCACTCCAGCTTTGAATTTTTAAATGAACTGTTTTTATTATCTGTGGCATCATCTTTTGAGTCTTCAATGTCTGAATGAAGTTTGTCTGAACTCATTTGACTCTTAATAAGAGGGGCTTAAATTTGTTGATGTTTTAGTAGTGAATGCATGAAATATAATTGTTCCGGAAGTAGCCACTATTTTTGTATGTGTTTCGATCAATTTGTAATATAATGTTATCACTAGAAGGTACCTCATCAATGACCGCCGCTTGATTATGAATTTGTTAATGTTTCCTTTATAAAATGAATTCTACTGAAAGTTGTTTTTCATTAAAACTTATGTTATCCAATATATATTTATTGTTAATACTATGTATCAGGCTTACACGGCATGTGTATTGCAACTAGTAACATAAACAAAAACTGACGTAGATGAAGAAGAATCTAACCAAAATATACTGATGTAGATGAAGAAGAATCTGACCAATATATATATATATATATATATATATATATATATATATATATATATCCTGCGTATGATCGAATTTAGCAGGGTTTCTTCTGAAATTTTATAGTATCAAGTGGCACTGAAAGTCAAGAGAACAAATTTAAAATAGTTGATAGTGGGTGGAGGAAATAATCGAAATGGCAGCATATTCAAATGTAACGAGGCACTTTCCTCTCTATAAGAAGAATCAAAGCAAATAACAATAAGCAGCTCCGCTTCAATTCCACTTGGTGTTCACCATGCCAGAATCGCAAGAGGTTCATCCTCCTTTTCCGTGTTTTTTTCTTTAATTTTACTGTCTCAAACACTGCATTTTTTTGTTTTACGAGATCAGTGTTTAATGTGTAATGCGTTAAAATTTCTCATTTCATTGAATTTTGCAGATTTTGGTTGAAGAAAAGTCATCTACAAGAATTTGGATTTTGAACAGGCCAAAGCAGCTGAATTCACTTACTTACGAAATGGTATCCATTTACGAATTAAGAACAGAGCAAAATTTGAATTTTCTAAGTTTAGTTTTTACTCTACCATTGTTACTCAAATGTGTTAACTCTTTTTTCCTTTTTTTATATGTCTTAGTTTTGTCAGCTAACGGATCTATTTCTTGCGTATGAGAAGGATCCCGGAGTGAAATTATTGATCATAAAGGTATGTTTTTTTGATGGGGACCGACCTTTATTTGCACCATACCGATTCTATCGATGCACCACAATACCTGTGCAGACCATAGAAGAATCGATCTTGTGAAACTTGGTTTTTGAAACAAAAAAGCTTTTTGCACATATCCTATGACTTTAAGTTATGTTTGTTGATATAATTTTAGGTCTTTGATGGTTTAATTTCATTTTGGAGAATTCGATGTCATCTTTATTTTATCAAGGATGGATTGATGTAGACAAGATTTTCCTGTTGGGCACCTTTAGTAACCATGGTTCAAAGTCTCGGTCGAGTCGTCTCCGACTCGTCCGTATCGTCTCCGACTTGATCCATACCGGTACAAAGTTACAGATCCATCTTGTGATTGATTTGAATCTGATTCATATCGGTAAAAATCGATCGATTTTCACCAGTATAATGCATCGAGTCCATAAATCGGCCTATATTGGCCGAGTTTTCACCAATTCATACCGATTTGAAATCCAAGGGCCGATACCAGCGGTTGAAGAGGAAAACCTAGACTTTGCATATTGCAATATGTAAGTCGTCATTAAGACTTAATTACACTCGTTATCACAAATAAATATTATATCATTTAATAATAATGACAATATCATATAGTAATTGATATAAGAATGTAAGATAAGGATGACATAATTTAAATTATATAATACTAAGTATGATGACATACATTTTCTTTTAAACAATCAAACATGTCACAGTAACAATGTTTAGATGAATGTTATTTAATTTATGTTTAAACTATGTTATCGCGGAATTATTAAAAAAAACATAATTTGGTTTTTAAAAAGTCATTTGATTTTTTTTGAAGACTCTATGTAATGATTATGTATTAGTGTATTTATTCTCGATTTTATATGTATTTTAGGATTTGATTTAAAATCTATGTGTATCATGTCTTATTTGTAAATTATGATACGACAGCACGTATGTTGTTGTATTTATTTAAATAAAGTGATATGGTTGATTGTTTTTGAACATTTTGATGTTGTTTTTCTGTTGGTCCCTTTGAAAGGCTAACACAAGTTTAGAGGGGGGAGTGAATAAACTTGTCACCAAAAACTAGATTTAAAACGATTAAGGTTCAGTTTTAACTTGTGTGGAGTTGAGCTGACTAAGCTGAGTCTAAGTCAAAACTGACTTATAACAAAACCGAGTCAACCGGCAGCGGATTTAAGTTTTAGCCTTTATTTGGATATTGTTGATTCTATAAGAAAAAAGTCGAGTATGCAAAATCGAATTACGTGAATGTCAGTTTGTTAACTGTGAGTGAGTATAACAATCAGTTTCAGTATTCTGCATAAACAATAATAAATGCTAAATAAGCAAATGACTGAATGTAATGCGTAAAGTAAATAGAGCAAGATTTATAGTGGTTCCAGGTGGTGTAATCATTTACGTCCACTCTTCCCCTGTGATGTAGGAGGAAAATTCCACTAGAACTTTCTGAGGTAAGTTGTTACAAAAAGTCCTAATCGATAGTCCTTGACTAATCCATATCTTCACTATCTAATGAATCAAAGAACAGGCCGGATTGCTTCTCTCCAACTGCTTGAGCCACTAGTCCTTAGAGGGTTGTGTTGCCTCTTCACCACTACCACCACAAACACAATCTACCCATTTTGCAAATGACAATCACATTGGCAAATCCTTGACCGGATTGCTTCACAGTCTAAACCTTTGATTAAGAATCAAAGTTGGGCTGAGAATCAATAATTTGATTCTTGCTTGTGGTTCTTCTAAGTGTCAAATTCTGGATTTGATCTTTGTAGCTTGAACAATTGAAGAAATCTAGATATGATCTTGTTGAGCGCAGATATTGATAGCAATTCGGATGAATTAGACTTGAGCACAATAACGCTTGTAATCTTGCTAATTCATGTTTTCGGTGTTTGATCCTTGATGCCAAGTCCTCTATTTATAGTGTGAGGTCCAACGTTCATCTTGCTTGAATTTGAATTCTATCAAAGTCTATATTTTCAGCTGTCAGGTGTCAGTGACCATTCTGACATGTCATTCCTTCATCCAATAGAGTTCTTTGATTTGTAACGTTCGAATGTACTTTCGCTTTACGGGATGGTGACTATAAAATTGAGTATCCTGATCGCTTTTATCTTGAGTGGCGATTATCGCTTTTGTTAACTGACTTAGAGTGTTAACTGAGTTTTACTCTTCTTCAAAACTTAGTACTCTATTTATCTCGATTTTATATGATCAATCAGACACACCATTCCTTATATAAATTCTATAAGATATCACTGTCCTTATGTATCTTAGTTCTTCATACAAGATCCATAAAGTCAAATCAGGAAATCACAGATTTACCTGAATTCTAACTTTATAGTCTTGGCTTAAATCTTCATAACTGAGTCTGAACCCTCGGTTCTTCAATCTTTTACAACTGAGTCTGTATCCCTCAGTTCTTCATATACTGAGTTTGTTCCCTCAGTTCTTCATTTAGATAAGTCAACCGAGTGTGTGTCCCTCAGCGAACTTACCTTCTTCATTTTCGAGTAAGACTTCAGTTTTAGTTGTACATCTTCAGTTTTATGTCATGTAATAGTTTTCTAGATGATTTCCAGTTTTCATTTTTACGACACTTCTATCTATTACAGTGCTTGTCGGATATAACCTATACAATTATCAGACTCTAGTAAATCATATACATTCAGTTCTAGATATCTTTTAGCATTTCACTATAACAGCTAGTTTCAGCACTTCATCAATGGGGTATAAGCAAACAAGTAACTAAATAAGATGAATTATCATCAAAATTAAAATTTTATTTCCAACAGTTTCGATAGTTATATTTTTTTTGGATTTTTGAGATTTTTCCAACAAGTTTTAAGCATTTTATTTAGAAGAAAACTCGTCTCGCCCGAAATGATACCGATACGCGACGATCAAGGTGCCTCAGTAGTCTCCGAGTCGGCGACCGCGACCGCGAGTTTGAACCATGTTTGTAACACCACACAACATCTACTGGGGCACAACATCGGGGTGTGTGGCTCAATTTTCTTGATGTCGATTGT
Source organism: Gentiana macrophylla (assembly GCA_026214975.1). Lineage (NCBI taxonomy): Eukaryota > Viridiplantae > Streptophyta > Magnoliopsida > Gentianales > Gentianaceae > Gentiana > Gentiana macrophylla. The sequence continues at coordinate 61,374,628 of CM047805.1, forward strand.
CACATACGACCTCCAAATGTCGAACCTCATGTGTAAGGTTGAACTTTCCAGAGGTCAATTGTCACATTCGACCTTTAAAAGCTTGAACCTTAGTTATGAGGTTCGACTTTCCGAAGGCGATCGAACCTCATTGTGGTGCCTCAAAAGTAAGTTTACCATTGTGACAGTAAATACACCCTTTCTCATTTCCTTTTTTGGGAGAGTATTACTTTCTTGTTTTGGGCAAAACACCCATTTCTTGTTTGTGAGCCAAAGTACGGGTTTGTTGTTGTTCTTAGAACAAAGGACATCTATGTGTGTCTTTTAGACGTATGTTATGATCCTAATTGTTGTGGGAGAAAGCGGTCGATCTTTTTGTTGTTTCACGTGTTGCTTTCTGCTTTGTAAATGCTACTGTCCAATGGTAACACCTTTTTTTCACTATGATAGGGGAATGGTAAAGCCTTTTGTGCTGGTGGTGATGCTGTAATTGTAGTTCGTGATTGCAGCGAAAGTGAGTTCTTTTTATCTCTCCTCACAATTTTTAGAATGGAATAAGACATGTAACCCCCTATTAGATATATATACCATCTATGTATATATAACGCCGGTAACTCCATTTTGTACTGTTATGACGGATGGAGATACCTTCAAATGCAAGAAATTGAAACAGATGCATTCAAACGCAAAAATCAAAGGAGATAACAGAAAAACAAGAAGAACACAGATTTAACGTGGAAAACCCCTCTCAAAGTGAGAGAGATAAAAAAACACGGGCAGAAAAGAGATCTTTATTATTATGCACCTTTGAGTTCTGATTTCACACACACGAGACAATGCGACAACAAGCGCATTTATAGGCACAAATCCCTAAACCCTAGCCGCAAGGAATCTTTTATCCGATACACCATAAATACCCCTACACGTGTCCTCCTTTTAATGACAACTTGTATAG